>JBBPCX010096465.1:0-23851 GCA_037974365.1 Hydrocynus forskahlii
CGATACGAGTACGAGTATTTTTATTTGTGTACTTGCCGATACTGAGTACCGATACCGATACTTCTTAGAATGGTGTCCGTGCAAGTGCAAGTAATTTGGAGACCGATTTTATTTTCTCTTCTACAGTTTATGACAAGCCTACCCTTAGCAAAAGTAGTATACCTGAAGTGCATTTTATCAAGTATGCTTGAGTATAAGTATAGCAAGTATATGGACCATGTACTTGTAGTGTACTTGAAAGTATACTCGTTTAATACTACTTCTGACTAACTTGGAACATTTTTAAGTTTACAAAACTATACTATATTTACTTTCTTTATACTTATCAGTATAAATCAAGTATACTTCACTATACTATTCTAAAGTATATAAAATATAGTACATAGAAGTAAACTTCCTAGTATACTGCCTCAGTTTTAGTATAAAATAAGTATACTCGTAGTACACTTGAATAAACTACTTTTTGCTTAGGGTATAATAAGGTTAAATACAAAAAGTATTTACAGAAGGCTATTCCAAGGCAAAAATAAACTGTTCATTCTTTGAACAAAGCTTTAAGTCCGCGGCTTGGTTCAGTTAAACTCGCGCATTACGAACACAAAGCGCTCCGGATTCACTTCCACTGTTTATGCCCTCTAGGCTTGCCGTAGTCAGATGACGTGGTACGGTACAGCTCCGGACCAGAAACAGAACCGAGTCCCCTTCAAATTAACTCACAGTGTCAGAGCGGCTCTCCAAAGTGTGCACAGAAAAAGAACTGGGTCCCCTTCAAATGAATTAAGAACCAAGTCCCCTTCAGATGAAGTCCCCTTCAAATGTGAACATACAAAGAGTCCCCTTTCTGTATGTCCACTTTTTGGACCACTTCCAGAGGACTGAGTTCGGTTACTTTAAAGAGGACTATATGTGAAAACACCCTTAAAGAAAGTATCAGAACAGTCTCCTGCTTTCTTGTACACAAAAACATGCGTTAAATTGCCGCGGTCCTGCACTAGCATTAGCAACTCCATGTACTTAGCACTGTGCTGTGTCTTCAGATGTTTAATCAAATTGGTAGTGTTAAACGATGTACTTTCCTTTCTGCCCCTTGACACTGTTGCAGTACAGATCTTACAGTACGCTTGACTCCTGTTGTCGTGTTGTATCTTAAAATATTTCCAAATCACTGATATTGCTTACTCGTCCTACTGAAAAAAATCGAATAGCTCGTTGATAGAATATCTGATGTTTCCAGCTCATTGTCTCCCCCTAGACATTGAAGTCAGGCAGGACAACAAATCACATCCACCCAGAGTGATCAGTTGATGTAGTGAAATAGGATATTGTTCAGTGGTATCGGTGAATGGTATCGGCAGTTCACGTACAAATACGAGTATTTTAACGAAGTATCAGCCCGATACCCGATACTGGTATCGGTATCTGTGCAACCCTAGTCACAAGTCCACAAATTGACGTTAAGCAAGGCTTATTTAGTGACTGGGCTCCGGCAGTTCCTCTGTAAATAAATGTTTACATTGTTATATCATACACATGCATGAAAGATGCAGGAATGGCCATGTGTGTGTATGTGTTACAGGGTCAGGCTGTTTCGCCCAGACTCACCGGAGACAGGCATCACAGCGCTCACTCAACAACAATCCAGCATCCACAAAGAGGGTGCATTTCTCAATGAACTGGGGTAATCATTTATTCGGACACACACACATGCATAAAATGATTTTTATAGCTCTTAGTAAGTCAGACTGTGTCTGAAACCACAGCCTCAAGTCTGCTTCACCTTAATGAAGACCTGGATGTGGTTTGAGTGTGATAAAGTTTGTTCATGTTTACATTGCTTTCAGAGAGAAAAGGAAAGCTATGAAGGCATCTAGTCATGTTGGATTATGTTGCATGCTGCTCTTTGCCCTTTTCATTTAACCCAGCTAATCCATGCCGGGTTCCTGACACACACACAGTGTTCAGATCCTCCATATATTTCACCACTAATCAAGTTCTTACCCACTCGTCCCCCAACAGTTAAATGGATATAAAACAATACAGTTTCCCTTTTAAAGACAGTCCGTAAAATCAGATGAGCCATGGAAGCCCTGGAGGAGAGGAAGCAGGGCTGGTCTGAGGTTAAAGTTGCCTGTAGATGGCCTTTAGACCCTAAACCTCAGAATATAAATGCGCAGTCATTTGAGTGGTCCTGTAGAATAAATTCTGCCCTCTTTCCACCCATACGCTAACATGCTGGTCCCAAATGACTAGTGGATCACTGACTGTAGTTTCCTCCAGAGACAGTAAACGAGAGATCCGCTGAATAGAGTGAGGAGAACACACTAATGCAGGGCTGTCTCAGACTTTACTCAGTCAGTTCAGTTTTCTGCCTTGATAAAAAGCAAGCTGACCAATCAGAGCACCGTCATCATGGTTACAGCCAAAGCAAGACCATTGGATTAGATGTGAAGGGTTCTTTGTGAAATATTTCACCTGAAAAGCATACTAGGTCTGGACAGTTGTTTCAGTGTTGCTCCTGCTCAATTACATAAATATTATCATCTGAATATATTCTCTAATGTGTTTCACCCTCTAATGTGTCAGCTATTCTTAGGTTAGCTTCACTAAATGGCCTAACTTTGTGTCTCCCCCCCCCCCCTCCTCTCGCTCTCTCTGTCTATTTGTCTCTGTCATCCTCTCTCTCTCTCTTTGTCTTTCTCTCTCAGGCGTGAGCACCAAACAGTGGGGTCAAGAGGTGTGGATGATGTGGATGAGGAGTATGATTCTGTTACAAGAGAGAGGGAGAGACGACGTAGAATGGTATCTCAAATAATGATGGAGGTGAACCCACCAGAACCCCAGCAGGATCTGCCGCCACCACCGGAGGGTGTTGGCTTGCAGTCAGGAATCATACACCTGACCCTGACTCTGCCTTACATATTTAAGGTGGGGACTGGGAGATAAAAGAAAGCGTAACTTTACAGGAGAAGCAAAAATATTATTTTACTGTAACAAGTTTTTATCCAAAATATTTTGGGGCCTTTCTACTGATCTGTTCATCATATCCGTATTGCATGATTTGAAACAGATTTGAAACATTGGGTGTAGAAATTAAATGAGGTTCTGAGCATTTGATTCAGCAAAGATGATGCACGCAGCAAATATATAGCAAATGTATTTATACAGTGCATTTGACAGCTAGAACTGTTGTATAGCAGCTTTACAGGATGTCGGTCCGAGCCCCTATTGAACAAACCGATGGCAATGAAAATGAAGAAACCTTCCCTGAGGCTGGAGTACGAAACTTCTCTGGCTTACACCTGATTTCTAGAGAGTACAGAAGACAATGAGGGAGAACTCTAGCTTTTTGCTCACAACAGCACTCACCAGGGACACAGTCTAGTTACAGTGTCTAACCAGGGAGGGGGTGTGTCCTGGTCTGATGAATCTTGTTTTCCATTATGTGGTTGGCCGGGTTGCAGCTCGTACCAGGATGAATGATGGGGAGAAGGCAAGGCAGAGTGATGCTCTGGGTGATGTTCTGCTGGGGAACCATGGGTCTCGCATTCATGTGGATGTTACTTTGACATGGACCACCTACCTAAACATTGCTGCAGACCAAGTACACACCCTCATGATGGCAGTGTTGCCTAATGGCAGGGTCCTCTTTCAGTAGGATAATGTGTCCTGTCACACTGCAAGCACTGTTCAGGAACAGTAAAAATAAATAGCCCCTGGACAAGACTCCTAATGCGATGTTAGCTTACATCTTTAACATGATCAGTAACAACTCTCTATAAATATGAGCATCAACCAAATGCATATAAGTAAAATGTAAGTATGTCTTGGTCTTCACAAAGCATAAGTTGGGTGTGTGTTTTTTGGTTTTTTTTGGCAGGCCATGCAGCTGAGTCTGAGTAAGCTGAAACCCGCGGAGCTGCTGTGGTTTAAGCGCAGTCTGTGCAATCAGTATAAGGAAAAATTTGAGTTCTCCCAACTAGAGGAGAGCGATGTACTGGATGTCGTCGACCGGCTGTTGGAGCGTTGCGGGAAAGGAGAGGCAGTGCACATCGCCATCCGAATACTGCAGAGCATCAACAAACAAGAATTTGCTGATGAGCTGGAGAAAACCTGCGAGAGAGGTAGAATGGATAAAAGAAGCCAAAACCTTTATTTATTTGGGTTTTTTTCTAATTCTACAATTAGAAAAACAATCCTTGTTTTTCTATAATAGGAGAATTAATTTGCAGACAGTCATGAGTGAACTCTGTAATGACCACTCTCTAACCATCTCATGTCCCCGATAGTGCACATCAAACTTACATGGAACAGCTTGGGTAATAGAGTGTTTTCCTGAGCAGTCAAGTAAATCTTTTATCTCTTTCTTCCACCAGCTGTCCTTCAGCATGACTTGAAGAACAACCACACAAGACGCTATTACAACTTGTATGAAGGCACCTGTCGGCCAGGTCAACAGCGCTTTGTCAGCCAAGTTTATGCAGAGCCACCCATCTTTATCGGTGGGGACTGCTACATCAACACTGAGCATGAAGTCCACGAGCCCAGCTTTCCCAGCAAGCAGGGAACCCCCATCCGGGCAAATGACATCTTCCGTCCCCTGGAAAGTGAAGACCGTGTCAGGACTGTCTTGATGACTGGGATTCCGGCCATCGGGCTGACTGTGGGGGTGCAAAAGTTCATCATGGACTGGACAGGTGAGCATGCCAACCAGGATTTTCAGTTTGTCTTTTCTCTTCCTGGCAGAGAATTGCACTTAGTCAAGGAGACAGACCAGACTTTCCTGGAGATGCTCGCTTGCTTCTACCCTGAAACAAAGGATGCTGACTTTCTGAGCAATGAAGACTGCCCCGTCCTTTTCATTATTGATGCTCTGGAGCTTTGCAAGCAACCACTTGACTTCAAGAGCAATCCAGATGTTAGTGCCATTGACGTAGTAGCCCCTGCTGATGCTCTCTTGACCAGCTTGTTCAAGGGTACTCTGCTGCCTCACGCAAGGATATGGATCACGTGCCATCGTGTTGCGACCAGCATGATCCCTCCTCAGTATGTCAGCAGGTTCATGGACCTGAAAGGATTCACTAATGCGAATAAAGACGTGTATTTCACCAAAAGGACTAAGGATCCAGCTCTAGGTTCCCGAGTACTTGAACACATCAAACGCTCTCCGGCACTCTACAACATCTGCCAGTTCCCTCTCCTTTGCTGGATTGTGGCTTACATATATGAACGCCGTTTCCAGAATCCAGACTACACTGAACATCCTCCGGCAATCACCACCTTCTACGCTCAGTACATGATTGTGCAGACAAACCGCAAGATTGAGCGCTATGTTGGGACAAGTTTGGAAGCATCCCGCTGGAAGGATAGTGACAAGGACTTTCTGATTGGCATGGGCAAGCTTGCACTGAAGATGGTGCTGGAAGAAAGAGACGTTTTCTATGAGGATGAGGTGTCCGCACTCCAGTTGAGCCTAGAAGACGTGACCAATCGGGGTGGGATTTCAACTGAAGTGATGCGGCAGGGTGGGTACCCACGAGGTGGGCGGGGCTTTAGCTTCGTTCACTACAGTGTGCAGGAGTTCATGGCAGCCGTGTATGTGTATGTGACGTTCCGGGTCAAAGGCAAAAACATCTTTGAGCAGCAGATCAAGAGCAAGGTGGCCAAGCTGCTCAAGGACAGACCTGTCTCCGATCTCTACAAGCCTGCTGTAGACAAAGCCTTGGCCAGCCGTAATGGACACCTGGATATGTTCTTGCGCTTCCTGTTTGGATTTGCCACGCCTGGGACGGAGGCGCACCTGCGAGGATACCTGCTGCCACAGTACCCCCCGGAACCCAAGGGTATGGATGACGTCCTGAAGTATGTAAACAAGAAGATAAAGGAGGATGCTTCACCCGCAAGATGTAGAAATCTGCATTGGTGCCTCAATGAGCTGGAAGAGGGCAAGACCCACATTTTCTGACATTCAACCTCTGCTCACTACAAGTTCCAGTACTTATTGTTCTTTCCAAAGATTGGGACAAAAAACTGTGAAAATCACGTACCAACACACTGATGTAATTAAGGATACAAACCAATTGAATATGTGTGCACAAGTATGACATGCAAATATCAACAGCCTGATCAACTCAAACTGTTTGGAGGAAAAAGACCCAGCTCTTCTTTACAACGTTTAACATTAGATTTCATGAAAGAAAGAAGTCGCTGCTTGTCCTCTGATAAGGGGCTGCATTCACCAAAGCTTTCCAAAGGAAAAATGTGCAAAGCATTTTAAGACCAACTGTGTTCATAACTGTTTTCCGCAATGCAGTTGACAAAAAATCATGAAACTCCCAAATATTCTAATATATAATCTTGGCCATGTTTTTTTTATATTTAAGTGATGTAATTGTCATGTAGCTTTGGGCTGGGTGATTCATTAAATTATGACTCTGTATTTTGAACAATTTTGGGGGTGGAAATCAAGCACCATGATGATTGCATGTTTTGCTATGCGGGTGCAGTAAGATGCTTCACCACAATTTCCTACGACTGCTTAATGTGGAGTAAAGTGAAGTGGCCCTGTTTCACAACCAGCAGTCCCTGCAGGGGTATGAGTGTATTTACAGTTTACTGTCAAATCAGTAAAAAACTGATTTTTTACTCTGTTAGTTTTTATGACAGGTAGAATTTCAAATCTTTTTGGCAAACGTTTGTTTACTTCCACCTCTCACTAATCAGTTATAAATCACAATTCAGTTTAGTGCCTGTTTAGATCTGTTTGTATTATATTATGGAAAAATCACTCCTAAGTCATTTTGGAAAGAGTTTGTGAGTACTCAGATAGCTGAAGGCTGGGAAATACTGAACTATATCATTTTCTTTCATGTCCCCCCAGCCCTGATGTAGCCTGTGGATGACAGTCCATCACAGACAAGTTGAGCTTTAGCTCCTGCACATTGTTTATTTTCCTTTTTTTCTTAAGTATGAAGTACATTTGGAAAGATTGTATTTGTTGAATGCGGCCCCTGATCCATTTCCTCCATGCTCCGATGCCAAAAAGGGGCTTTATCTTAAGTTGGAGAGTGATGTCAGTACCTGTGGTTAGAATGCTAACAAGATGGGAGTGGGGTCTTTTGGGACAGAGGGGATGAGTTGCCTGAAAATGAGTTGATGATGCATTCACCATGAGCCTTTTTTTTTGATCAAGGTGTTTTTATTGGTGTTTATATTATACAATATAAACTTACAAAAAAGAGAATCCTCTCACCCATAAAAATAATAATAAGTATATTTAAAAAATCCAACAGCCAGGCAAGACATTAGAAATACACATGCAATATACAAATATAAGGAGGTGCACATATTAATAAGTGTATTAAAGTCAGTCAATTCTACCAGCTTCCATACCCTCAACTAAATTTAAGAAGGGTTGCCATGTCTTAGAAATCTCCTTAATAGCATAGCGAACTTTTTCTCAGTGTATATAATACATAATATCTTTGATCCAGCGACCATATGTTGGTGGTATAGAATCTTTCCGTTTAGAGTATAAGCCTTCTGGCCAGAAGTGAACAGAACGCTATCATGTCAGCTTGCGGTTTAGTTAAATTAACATAATCTGGTGCAACTCCAAATATTGCAATCGTTAAGGACGGACCAATACGTTGACCACAGACTTTGGAGAAAGTCTCAAAGATCGAATCCCAGAAACTTGATAGTTTTGGGCATTTCCAAAACATATGAAGAAGTGTAGCTGGAAATTGTTTGCATCTATCACACTTTGGATCAATGTCTTTTTAAAACTTGGATAATTTAATCTTAGACCAGTGAAGCTGGTGCACGATTTTAAACTGGATAACAATATGTCTAAAACAGATCGATGAAGAGTATATTCTTTTACTTACTTTACTCCTCATCTGGGATTCTTTCTTCCGAGTCTTCCTCCCATTTGCATCTCAAGGTCTCTAAGGCCGTCTGGTTGGTTGTATTAAGAAAATTATAAATAGTGCCTGTAGATTGTTTCTTGTCTGTTTTACAGCTAAGGACTGAATCGGCAAGAGATTCCAGGGGACGAGAGGGGAAGCTCTTAGAATGGGAGACCATAAAACTCCTAAGTTGTAGATATCTGTAAAAGTGAGTTCTAGTGAGATCAAATTTCTCCACTATCTGTTCGAAAGATGCAAAGCTACTCTCAATGTAAAGATCCCATAATGAGATAATGCCACAGTTTGGCCATTTTTCAAAAGCTTTGTCCATCATTGATGGGGTGACATAAAATTCTTTGCTACTGTTGCAGTCAATAAAAGGTCATTAAGTGCAAAATGATATCTAAACTGGTTCCAAATCTTTACAGTGTTTTACAAAAGGGTTTAGTGTAAAAGCAGATACTGGTGCAGACAGTGGTAATTTAGCAAATAATAATGCAATAGGAGCAGATTGAATAGATGTCCTTTCTATATCAACCCAACTAGAAGAATAGGTGTCATCTCTAATCCAATATAAAACTGATTTTATATTGGCTGCCCAATAGTAATATAACAAGTTCTGAAGTGCCATGACCCCAAATATTTTGTGTTTCTGTAATATACTCCCTTTTACCCAAGCCAGCTTTTTATTCCAGATAAAGTTGAAATTGGACTGTTTAAGTTATTAAAAAAAGACTTGGTAAGAAAGACTGGAAGACACTGAAACAGATATGAAAATTTAGGTAGTACGGACATCTTACTTGTATTTATCCTTCCACTGAGGGATAAAGAAATTGAATTCCACCGTTCAAGATCTAAGTTGAAACAAGAAAGTAGTGGTTGATAATTGGCTTTATTAAGGTACTTAAAATTAGCAAAAATCCAAATTCCCAAATATTATAATTTTTTGTGATCGATTTGAAAAGGAGTTGAAAAGAAAGAAAAATCCTGTGACACAGTGGAGACGCTATCTCACTATTCTGGAGGTTAATTTTATAACCTGATATTTACCCAAATTTAGTAAGCAGGTCCATTAGGTGTGGGAGAGTTGAAGCTGGGTTTGAAATATACATCAGCATATCATCAGCTTAAAGTGATACTTCCTGTTCCACAGATCCTTGACAAATACCTTTCATACCATCGGATATTCGAACTGCAATGGCAAGTGGCTCAATTGCTACAGCAAAAAGTAAAGGGGATAGAGGACAGCCCTGTCTTGTTCCACGCTGCAGTTTAAAAAATGGGGAAATATTGTTATTTGTTCTCACAGCGGCTTCTGGGGATTAGTACAAAACTTCAATCCATGTTGTAAATGTAGGAACAAAGCTAAATTTTTTAAGAGTGTGGAAGAGGAAGTCCCACTTCACCTGATCGAAGGCCTTTTCGGCGTCAAGTGAAAGAATAATTTCAGTAGTCGTCAATTGGTATTACACAGAATATTCATAAGACGTCTTATATTGCAAAAAGAGTATCGATTCTTAATAAAAACCTTTTTGATCAAATCCAATAATTAATGAGAGAACTTTCTACATTCACAGGGCTAGAATTTTTGCGAGGATTTTGGCATCCGTATGTAGGAGAGATATTGGTCAATATGAGCTACATTCAAAGGGATTCTTATCTTTTTTAAGATTAACGAAATTACTGCTTGACGCATAGCTGGAGGTAAAGAATGATTTGTGAATGATTCCTCAAAAACAGACAGCAGCAGTGGGAAGAAAATTCTAAGGGGTATCCATCTGGCCCTGGGGACTTGCCACTCTGCATACTCTTAACTGAAGAATCAAGTTGAGAGAGTAATTGCCTCCGCCAATTCAGTGACAAGTCTCTGGTCCACAACTGGCGTATGAAGCTTTCCAAAGAAGTCCGCTATAACAGATGAATTGGTGAATGACTCAGGAGTATACAATGATTTATAGAAGCTAGGAAAACATTAATTAATTTCTGCATTATCTGTATGTTTTGTGCCCTTAATATCATTTATTTCAGGTATAGCCTGGTTAGATATTTTATGACGTAACTCGTGGGCAAGGAGTTTACCATTTTTTTTGTTTGTTGCATAGTCAACAAGTTATATTCTGTTAACATTCATTGTTTAAGCAGTGTTGGTGAAGGGTTTTTACTATGTAATGAACGAAATTCAGTATCTGATCCGTCAACTGCTTGATACATACAGATCTAGTTTTTCTACCATGAGCCTTATTTACCGATTCTGTATTATTTACTTGTATACCAGAGGGCTGATGCTGAGAGTTCATGATAAAAAGTCATGAGATGATCATTTATTCTGTTTTTGTGTCCAGGAATATTTTTGTTCTCTTTTTGTGACCAGAAGGGCTGCTGCACATCATCCACTCATTGAAATATTGACACCCTTTTCTGCAACCCCCTGTTTGAAAGTCACTGTTTAGGTTTACTGTAATTTCAGCCATATACACAGTACACAGTGAGGTGAAACAATGTGCCTCCAGGACAATGCTGCAATACAAAATTAGAACACCACAAGGCTGCCTAAGTGCAGTAAGGACAGGAATACACAGAGTGCAAGAAAAAACAAATGCGCCGATATAATATAACAGGACAAGACAACATAAAATGCAGTCGACAAAAGCAGCTACAATTCAAGTTTGAATGTATACAGTGTTATGACAGATACTGTGTTCTACTGTGTGCAAAAAATGCAAATAACAAGGTAGGCAGCAATAAATAATTGTGGCAACAATATCAACAGCAGGATGGATTTCTAAAGAGCTGTAGATCTGAGACGTGTTTGTCTGGACAGTTGAGAAGAAAATGTGTTTGGTTCTCTGTCTCCATAAGGCTGCAGGACCTTCAGGTTCTCCTCCTAGGACAGCAGGTGGTGTTTTTCTCACCACATCCTGGCTTTGTATTAAGTGAGAATTTTTCTCTGCTGGGTGTCCTTAATGCTTAAACAGTGCACCAGGCTGGTGGTACAATGTGCCGATTGGTAGTTGATTTATTTTAATTTGTCTAAATTTTTGTACACTATATGGACAAAGAATTGGGAGGCCTCGCACGTGTTTGTTTTTTTGGTTTGTTTTTTTAACTGGAGTAAGCATGTGACGTGCACAAGTCATGGCTCCGCTCCTACCCAATGACAGAGGCATGCAGGGTTTTTTTCCACTGGAGTACTCACGTGAAGGATGCGTGCACAACTATCAATATGCTGTTAGGCAGTAGCTCCCCTGCGCTGGGTGCGCCCCTCCCCCTATAACTGTTCTGTCTAGCGGAGGAGCTCATTTGTGTGCATCTGTGTGAAACACGCATAGGAAAAAAAGAACGACAGAAAGAACGGCTACCCACCAGCCGCGACTCGGCTCCCATCGTTCATGTTTAGGAGCCGTTCAAAAGAATCGGTTCGTTCGCGAACGTCACAAGTCTACTCTAGAGGACATGGACAGAGCAGTGAAAGTAGTGGAGAAGGGGAAGTCCATTCGTCAGGTGGCGAGGCAGATGGAACATATGCAGGATGACATTAAAACAATACATGGAGAAGATGAAAAAAAGGCCAGGATATAAAAGAACTGGACTTGCCATTTAAGTATTGGATGAGCTGGCAGAACATTAGGGTCGGTTTCCCGGACAGGGATTAAGCCTAGTCTTGGACTACCCTTTCCTTTTCAATGGAAAATCTCTTCACAGCACTAAATAATTCAGGACTAGCCTTAATCCCTGTCTGGGAAACCGACCCATAAAGGCACTAGCAGCAATGTTTCACAGTCTTAAGTGCCAGCTGGATCAAAGAGGAAAAAGCAGGTTTGTTTAAGTGTGCATTTGTTAAGAAAAAGGTACAGGGAACATTAATAATTACTTCTCCAGGAAATGCTCATCACCATGCAGATAGTTCACAGAGAAGCAAAATTGGGTTCTTTAATCTGAACGTAAACTGCAATGGCTCAGTAAGGGACAAATTAAGAGACATGCTAATAATGCTAAGAAACTGTCTTTTCTAGGACGATTTGATTTGCGGCCTTTAAAGCATGCCACCATTTGTCATGCAACACTCCTGAAGTAACATCTCTTGCTAGAGCTACTGCCTTAAACTAGGCACAACATGGGGGAGTTTTGGGCCTTTGATGTTGTAAAATAACTTTAAATAAACCTTAAATTTGCAATTTTGTATTTAATTTGTCTAGCTTTTATATAGAATTACAGTTTATGAGATCAAAATGTACTGTTTTACTTCAATAATCAATGGCACAATTTACTCCAATGTATTCTCTCCAACGGCAAGATGTGCCACCAGACCACTTTTTTCAGAAAGGTATATTTCTTAAATACTATATTTCAGGTCCAAAGTGATTGTTCCCAGGGATGCACCACGTCCTGAAATATATGTACATATTTAGCTGGAAGCATTACTGTCATGGCCTCGCTTTAAAGTCATTTTAAGTAAAAACTGGCACAACTCTCCCCTACAGCTGACTGTGATGTCAGGGCCTCGTCCGCCAGCCCTCGGCGAGGTTTGAAACTAGCCAATCCGAGAATGTTTTTTATTTCTCCTGTATTCTCCTGCGAGTATTCTCGTGGTTTTCGTTGTGTTCTTCTTAAAGCCCTGTATTTTTCTTTCTGTAAATTAAATTATTTTATTACTGTATTTACCTGCTTATACAAAAGAAAACGCGCGTGCATGAAGTACAGTACACTCTATGTAGAGGTAATATCGGTATTTACATTCTAGCACTGCGGGGGTTCCGTGTAAATTGTACAGTACAAATACGGGTTTACCTTTACAGTTTCATGATTAGTGTAAATTAAATTAAAGTGTTTGGGGAGCATATTTGGGGGCATATTTAGGCATTTTTAGACATTTTTTACCATATCACAACAACGCGGTTTTTCGGGTGGTCGTGGAATTTACTGTACACTTTAATATGAACAATAGCTTCCACTCTTCTTGGAAGTTCTTTCCACAAAATTTTGGAGTGCTTGCTTTATGCACTGGGGCAATGCCATGCTGGATGTCTTGGTACACTGAAGCATTACGGTTGCACTTCACTGGAAGAAAGGGGCCTAACCCAAACCCTGCAAAATGGGTGCGTCCAAATACTTTTGTCCACATAGTGTGTGATCTGTTGCCCCCAGTTTTTCGAACATTGCCGAACGTCGCCGGTTTTAGCCGAGCGTTCACGAACGCCGGTACGAAGCCGGTTAAAAAAAAGTTCTCGAAGTTTCTCGAACACGAGTCCGAGCCATCCTCACACACACAGACAGAAACCCTGTACCTCTCACAGTTTTTCTGTATACCTGGTTATTTTTGTGTGACTTTTGTGTCGAGCCATGTCCGTGCTGTGTTACAACAGGGGCTGTGGGCAGCGCTTTGATCCAGAAAACAACCCTGAAGGTGAGTTAGCAACATGCTAACAGCATCAGTACATAATTACAACACCGGCAGGTCAGGTACACTCTCTGTTGTCACTATATTAACTATCTGAGTCTAGAAATAAACCCATTCACATTTAGCTCGTTTTTTATTTCAGTAGTAGTTTGATGTAACAGCTTTTCTTGCGGTTAAAAACTCAATGGGCTTTAATGAGGACCAGGGTTATCAGAGCCAGACTAAACCAAAAAGGCTAAAGTCAGTTTTAAAGAGCCTGAAGTCGGATTAAACCATAAACCGATGGTGGTAATACAGTTTAACCCAAATGTCATGTAAATCTGTTAAAGGGGACCACATTTCCGAATTCCCAATAATTCAGTGATCGTAAACAGGAATTCAGAGTGAGTTTGGTGTTAATTCATTGCAGAAAAATGGTGGTAGAGAATGCAATCGGATATCTATAACACAAATACAGCATTTTATAACCTCTCTCAACCCTCCATTGATGCTCCTCGTATCTTTATAGATAGATGGATAGATAGATAGATGCTTTTATTGTTATTGTACGAAAACAATGAGATGTAGTTTGGAGCACGCCAGCAAATGCACAGAAGAAAATATTTAAACGTTGAAAAGGGAGATCACAGTAGAATATAACTATGAACAAATAAGAATAAAATATGCACATACAATGAAAGTATATCAATCCACACATATTGGTATAGCAGAATATAAAGATATGCTACACAAAAGTGATTATTGTACAGACCGTTGATATGGGTATTTATACGGAATGTTGTTGGTAAAATAGCTGTGAATTTGAACTAAATCAGTTTTCTTTGCCTCACAGTAAACTATATGCTCCTCCACCATGACTGGGTTTAATTTTAGGTCCAAAAGCTTCTCAAAAGTCTGGTAAAACGTCTCAGGCATCAAGCAGTGCATGCATAACCATTTAATGTAATAATTTTCTTTAAGGGAAACTGTAGAGGTTCCATTCACCACCACTGTGAACAATTCTGACTCGGTGAGGTTCTCTGGAATAAAGTGTTTCACATTACACCCACTCTGAACCTGTGTTCTTGGTGCTGTAGGTGGGAATTGTGTCTGGAGAGGTGGAAAATAGAGATCATTCTTGTCCTGACCATGAGGCCAACTGGATAATGGAGACATTGCTGCCATGTCCTGCATTATTCAGGCATCATTTAATACTCTGGCGCTGCAGTGCTTAACATGATTAAAGCTATAGTTAAGCAAAAAAAAACAAAAAATAAAAAAACAACAACAACAAATGTAGTTAATCAGCCAAGATATGTTTGGTGTCAGGAAATTTGCTGAACCTATAAGGTTAATGTAGCTAACAAAAAGTGGAAGTTTAAACCCGAGCATGGTGCTGACGTAACCACTTCGGCATGACTATATGAACTATTACCAAACAACTTGACATAGTGTTGATGCACAAGTCGCAAGAGTTTAACTGTTGCACCACTCACGGTGGAACAAAAGATTAGAACAAGAAGCTGACGAGTAGGAATCCATGTAAAAGTGTTGTGTTCTTGTTACAGATGCGTGTACGTTCCATCCCGGGGTTCCAGTGTTCCATGACGCTCTGAAGGTGAGATGCCCTCTACCTCTAGCTCCTGTTTTAACTCTGTCAAAAATAAGCTTACTCTTTATTTCCTACTGGCATCCAACAATGTATATGTTTAATATAGGGTTGGTCCTGTTGCAAAAGGCGCACTACGGACTTCTCAGATTTCCTCAGTATTGCTGTGAGTAACTATTTACTGTAGTATTGTAGTTGGACATTAGGGGCAACAATAAAACACGAAGTAAGAGAGGTCATATTAAATATAGTTCAGAATGCTGTAGAAAGTATGGCTGTGTGATTTGACAGGAACTCTGGTTAGTTTGTGTTTCATGCACACATACAGCACATTTCTGTCCTGACACATTTTTTATGTGGCGAGTCTGTTTTTTTATATGAGCGTGCACACAGGTTTTTGGGTTTTACACAGCTGTGCAACCATGTGTGTTAAGTGCTTAAGTGTGTTGTGCTGCAGGGCTGCACTAAAGGGTGTCATAGTAAAGAGAAACCTCCTGAACCGGTGAAACCTGAGGTGAAATCTTCTGGAGAGAAGAAGGAGCTGGAAGACCTGAAGCCCCGGTTTGATGAGTACATCATTCAGGCTCCAAAACCGCTGGAGTCCATCCAGAGACCCAGGTATGAACAAAAACATTTTCCATTTCCTGTCCTTTTGTAATCTGAAAAATGCTCTGCTGTGGGAGGGGGAAGTGAAATGTTATTTTTCTCTGCTCACTGGGCCATGGTGATGCAATCAAAGAATCTGAAGCCATTTTAGAGGCGGGCTTTACCTCCACAGGATAGATTACAGGAAAAAAAGAAAAGAATTAGGTCTTAAATGAGATGAAGATGAACAAACTAACCAGGTCAAAAAGGTCATATTTTTCCAATTTCAAGTTGACTTTACATTCATGCATGAAAGTTCCTGTTTGAAAATGGTGTAACTGCCTTGCTGCGTGTGTGCGTGCGCGTGTGTGTGCGTGTGCGTGCACGTGTGTGTTTTAGTGGTGAGGAACCACTGGTGGACCTGCAGCAGAAAGTGTCTCCCTCCCTGCAACAGGTGCTTGAGAAGCTCAAACTTGCAGAGAGGACTCAGAGTGTAGAAAAAGGTACCAATGACCTCCAGACTGTACTACTAATGTATTCCAGACAGTGTTGTGTTGTGCTGTTGTGAAGTTGATTTTTAATTTTGTAATTGCGGGGTTTTTTTGTAATTTAATTTTGTAATTGAGAATGTTCTCTAGCTTCAGCTGCTGTAGAACTGCTGACAGCTGCGGTAGTATGGACGCCTTTGTGTATGTGTTAATATTGATGGTTTTTCTTGTGATTGATTGTGTGTTTTGCAGAAGAGATGGAGAATGAGGTGAAAATTGGAACGGCATGTAAAAATGGAGGCTGCTGTAAGGTATGCTGTGCTCATTACAGTCACTGTGAGCTGAACCACGTGCTCATGTTTTTGTGTGTTTGTGTGTGTGTGTGTGTGTGTGTGTTGTGATTTTGTTGACAGTGACAGTGAGTTGACAGTGTGTATGTGCATTGCAGACATTCTCTGGACCGAATAGCGATGAGCCGTGCACGTATCATCCAGGAGGACCTGTCTTTCATGAAGGGTGAGAACACGAACACACATGAAATGGTACTTACACACAATTTGATTGGTTGAAAAGTTGTCTATGTGTCATGTCATTTATTTCAGCATATCATTCTACCACCAGTTGCTAAGCAAAAGTGTTTGTTTTACATTTTATATTGTTACTACAGCTAATAATAATAATAATTACGTAACTGTTTCATGGTGCACTTTTCATTAACAGCTGGATGTACTCTATAGGCTGGTGATAAAGTTAACAGTGATAGAAGAATGTTACAGTGATTTTCTTAGTGTTCTTTTTTAATTAGTGTTCTTTAACAGCATAATACAAAAACATAATTAAATTAAAATAACAAGTAATAATTTCAAATTAAAAAGATGAATGCAAACAGAGCAAAAAGTTGGTTTGAAAAGTTTGTTGTTTTTTATTGCAGTTTGGAAGTTTAATAACACAAATAGGTCTGTTTATCTTGTATTTTACTGTTCTTGAGCTGCTCATTTGGTGGATGAAATTGATTTAAAAATATACTGCAGTGTTATAGTTTTCAGTGCTTTGCATAACACACCTTGTTGATCTACACTTCTGAAGTGCACATGCATGGTCCCTGGCAGGATGAAGTACTGGAGCTGCTGTCAGAGGAAAACATCAGATTTTAACTCATTTTTGTCCCAGGAGGGATGCAGCAAAGGAACCCACCTGTGGAAGAATGCAGACGTGAGAGAACTTGCGCACACATTCTCATCAACCCAGCATTCACTGTGAAGTGTTTATTGTGTAGTTAAACTATAATGTGAGTGATGCAGTTGATGTTGATGTTCTTGTTGTTTTGTCCATAGGGAAAGAAGGCGGTACCTTGTCGGTTTGATTGGCACCAGACTGGAAGTCAAGTGACCATCTCCATCTACGCTAAAAAACCCAACCCTGAGCTGTGTTCTGTACGAGCCAACAGCACCATGGTCAGTGTGTGCTTGTGTGCAGTGTTTGTTTGGAGCTTCTACATGCTGAGTTTACAGTTTAAAGCTGGACTGTGTTGTGTTGGAATAGTCTTTCTAGCTATGTAAATAATGACACATTCTGAAAATATATTTAGTGTTTATTGTGTTCTCCTGATGACATCAGATGTGTTTTCCTGGCAGGTGTGGATCAGTGTGACCTTTGAGGGAGAGAAGGAGTTTGAGCAGAAGATCAGTCTGTGGGGGGTGAGTCCACACGAAATGCCAGGCAGACTTTATTACTATTATTAATATTTATTAAATAGTTAGTAATAATTTTGTATTACATTAAATTGGTTTATAACACAGACCCACACTGAAATTCCACTAATGTGATTATAAAGCTTTACCACCAGGTGGCACTTTAATGTACAACAGAAATTTGTGCTTGCAAGCCCTGTGTAAAAGACTGTGCACATCTGGTCAAACTGCAGGTTGCTGAGCTTCTAAGTGTAAATAAATTCACACCCTCTGCAGAGACACAAGAGTTTTAAGTGTGTTTTGTAGAGATGTTTGACCAGAGGTGTTCACACCTCTGCTATTGATTTTATTTATTCACTCACTATTGAAGCACCTTTAGGATGAACTAAATCTAATATAAGCTTATATCTGGCTAACGTGTGCGTGTATGTATGTATGTCCTGTTTTTCCACAGGTGATTGACGTCAGTAAGAGTGTTGTTAACATGATGGCTTCTAAAATCGAAATCTCAATGAAGAAGGCAGAGCCTATGTCCTGGGCTCGCCTGGACCTGCCCCCTCCAAAGCCTTCGTCCATTGAGCCGAAAGAGAAGGAAAATGCACAGACAGTGTCTGTATAAAAAAGGGATTGATGGGGTGAGTGCTGTTATTCCCAGTGAAAGTAGACCAGCTTTCGTGGCCAACTCTCAATGGGGATAACAGCACACTGTCTATAGGAGGAGGAGGGAAGCCGGCAAACCCTCTGTCTCTCCAACCAGGATGAGTTGCTTGTCCAGTTGACATTACCCTGAGTTCAGTCTAAGCCCAGAATTTCAGTCTCATTGAAAAAACGATGGACCACTTTTTTCCAGGATACATCACCATGACTACTAATACAGGACATCTGACCTGCTCCTGGGCAGGCTGTGTTCATGGTTTAAGATCTGAGGCCCCAAAACGTAACCACTGAATGAATAAGAAGCTGGTAAACTCACCCCAGACTGTGTGGAGATGTTCAGTAATAGATACCCCTTTGTCTGTAAGCACGGTTTTGTCTGTACCTCAGTCCATGTGTTTCGCACCATGTCAGAATCCTCAGCACGTCTGTTGCAGGTGCACTCTGGAGCCTCAGTGGGGCCAGAATGTAACCACTGCACCAAGGTTTAAGGTTTGAATCAGAAACTGTAAGAAGCCAACTCACTTCAAACTGTCTGGAGGTGTTCAGTAATGTCTAATAGATGCCAGTCCACACTTAATACATAACAGCATGTCAGAACCCACACGTCTGTTAAGAGATTATGTAACTTCAAATCTGAACTCATTGGTTTATTTGGATTCATGCAGTCTCGTGGCTGTCTGCACAAAACACCTTTAACATTGAAGTTAAATGCCTAAGGTAAACATTTCATTTAAAGATTGTGCTGAAGTTATTTATAATTATGGATTTTTGTCTCTTTCCGCTTAAATCGTTTCCTGAAGAGATTTTGCTGCTACTGGGAGATGAGTGAAAACAACGACAAAATTCACAAAAACTTTATTGCAGGCCACTCTGTCGTTGACAGTTTTGGTTGCACTGGAGCGTCTCTTTATAGAAAGTGTCTTTAGAGAGCATGCACATAAACATGGTTTGTTTACTTTTATTGTTTTTATTTTGTGCACAGTGTGAAAAAAATGTTGATGTCTTTCTTCCACTTGCTTTGAGTCCATTTGACCACCTGTGAAATTGTCCAATCCCCAAGACCCCCCAATCCCCCACCTCCCCACCCCACAAAAAAGGCCTTAAATGAACTTACTTAACACTGACTGCTGTTACTGTTTTTTTTTCTTCAGCTAATTACATAGATTTATTCCACCCAAGGGTCCCAACTCGCTGCTGATCCTTCAGCCCAGGGTTGAGTCCTGTTTAAAGTAGTTCATTTTTACAG
The DNA here is from genome assembly GCA_037974365.1 of Hydrocynus forskahlii. Lineage (NCBI taxonomy): Eukaryota > Metazoa > Chordata > Actinopteri > Characiformes > Alestidae > Hydrocynus > Hydrocynus forskahlii. The sequence goes on from JBBPCX010096465.1 coordinate 19,561, forward strand.
CACACTATAAATCGTACGGTTTACTAAACCAGATTCAAAATTCTTTAACTATGCATGTGACAAAAAATGAATCTTGAAACCACAAGTCTGCTCCACTTTACTGAAGAGATGGATGCAGTTTGAGAGGCTCCAGAGAAGTTTTGGTGATGTGTTTACAGTAAAAGATTGGGATTACTAGTAACTACTAGTATTAGCATCATTAGCTTCACAGCTCCAGTTCTCAACTAAAAAAGCTAAACTGGGACCTCATATGGGATCTGTGTAATTCAGTGGAAGGCTGATTTTTGGAATAACTGATTTGAGAAGGAAGATGAACAGGTAAAGAGGGTCAGTTTAGATTTCATTAGATTTCATTTATTAGTGTGGTTAACACTGACTATACACTGAACTTCAAATGTTCCTCTTCATGTTCTACATCAGTGTGTTCACAACAGATACTGACCATCATGAGTGCCATTATCCTGCATCTACTCGTGGAACCTAGAATATCACATTGAAATTCGTGGAAGAATATTAGGTTATTTCTGGCTGTTCATCTATGGCTTTAAGTTATCAGTGTATTTAATCACTCTTTCTGATCTTACTTTTATCTAGATAAATTATTTCACTTTTAAAAATAATGCAGATCATTTCAATATGTAAAATAAAAAGTAAAAAGTCTAGAAATTATCTGATAATGTTCTTCCAATAATATAAGAAATTGACTGACTAGATTTAAGGTGATTGCAGAGTTACTTTGTAAACATACCATTCACTCCTGAGTACATACATGAAAACGGCCAATTTCATATCTCTCTCTCACACACACCCATTTATTTTATTTATTTGGGGGGGGGGGGTTATCGAATTAAAGCGTTCATTTCGAACAATTAATTTCAGAAACAACGCGTTAAAAAATTTAACGCTAAATAATGGCACCACGTGACTTTGAGCACCCGCCCTGTTCTGGCCACAGGTGCTCTGTAAAATTAATTCACGCCTATGCCTAAATTCATTCGCATTTTTAAATGCTTTTAGAGCAAAAATGTGTGATTAATTTCGATGAATTAATTACAGAGCTTGTAATTAATTCGATTATTTTTTGTTAAATCACAGGACACCCCTAATATATATGTATGAAAGTGAAGTGACCATTTGTCTTGCGTGAACAGACCGCAGCGTTCAGCAGGAAACACAACACCCGGGGAGCACTGTGTGGGATGATACCGTGCTAAAGGGCACCCCAGCAGTATAATGCTATCAGAGTAGCCCACAACAATCTGTTCTTTTTAAAGTTATAAGGGGAGTTACAAGGCACAATACAAGGCAGTCAGTCGGAACATTTTGAGCCAATTTGCATGGACCGATCTTGTCTTAAAGGCACAGTAACAGAAACAATCTGTTTACTTCTGAGGAATCAGAGAGGAAGGGGATCAGTGTATTTAAGCAGCTAACTGATGTGCTGCACACACACTCAGCAGCTTGATTTACATTCATACACACACACACACTTGTGCTGGTGAGCTTGTATTAATGATGCCAAAAGCATCCAGTGAGGTTGGAGATTGACGTCATGCGACAGGGTGGAGTGTATTAGCGGCGGCGTTGACAGTAACCGCGGCGATGCTGATCTGGCGCTTGACTTCATCCCAGGCTCTTTGAGGGTCGACAGCATTCTCAATATCAAACAAAGCGTCGTACACACCTGGAAACGACTCGCCGGCATATTTATTATGACTGCTGGGAGCGAAAATAATGTGCCTGAAAACAAAAACACATGAAGGTTTACTTGTAGAAAAGCGTTTGTGTGTGCAGTTGTTTGCCTGTAGAAAAGATAGGCAGATGCTTGTGCATTAATGGATAGGCAGATGCTTGTGCATCCAGGTGTTTAGAAAAATGGTTACGTGTAGAAAAGTGTTTACCTGCAGAAATGTTTTTGTGTATGCGGGTGTTCTCTTGTGCAGAAGTGTTTGTGTATACAAATGTTTACTTGTAAAAAAAGTATTTGAGTATGCAGGTGTACCTGTTGAAAAATGTTTGTGTGTGCAGGTGTTTACCAATAGACAAGTGTTTGTGTGTGCAGGTGTTTACCTGTAGACAAGTGTTTGTGTATGCAGGTGTTTACCTGTAGAAAGGGCGACCTGGCAGCCCTAGAGGGTCGATGAAGGCCCGCTCCAAATACATCAGCTGATCATTCACCATCCGAACTGCAAGAATACTGAGAGAAAGAATGAACCCATGATCAGTCTTATTACTCAGGATAAGGCTTGGCTCAGTCATAGCCTGTACTAGCCTGTTTTAAGTGTGTGTGTGTGTGTGTGTGTGTGTGTGTGTGTGTGTGAGTGTGTTCTCAATCTTACTCTCTTGTATCCACACTTTTCAGTCGCTGGTGGAAATCTTGTGCTGCTTGTGTAAAATTATCCACGGCTGAATAAAGAGAATCTGAGGGAAACAAACAGATTCAGCTTTGTCTCACAACACAAATGCACACACCACCAACCACCACATTTACGCCATTTAGCAAACACTTTTATCCAAAGCGATTTCCATTCCCTAACTACAGGGGACAGTCTCCCTGGAGCAACTTGGGGTTAAGGGTCTTGCTCAGGAACACAATAGTGGTATGCTGAAGGTAGGATTTGAACCCATGACCTACCAACTAGGCTGCCACCACCACCAATCAACACATGCGCACACACACATGCACTCACACCACGAAACACCACCAATCAGCACATGCACACACACAAACACATACAACCAAACAGCACCCATAAACACGTGCACACACCCCCCCCACCAAACAATGCGTTGAGTTGCCCACCAAATGTGACGGAGTACTGTTGCATGGCCTCTGGGTGTCTCAGGGCGATCTGCTCTATGCTGTGTGTGTACTGGGAGAGTGACAGGGCGTATTCGTTACAGTCCAGTGGGAGGATAGGGGCATCGGCCAGTCGGTACACAAGCCCTGCCCGCACCCGGCCTGCCGCCTCCAGCCGCCCAAATGAAGGGTCATAAAAACGTTCCACCAGCTCAAAGGTCTCATACACACTGTGGTAGACAGGGTAGTTGCTGTAGCGCTCTGTTTTCTGGAACAGCACACAAATGAGAAGTCACGGCATTAAGTGATAATTCATCACATTTACAGACCCTTCTTCTTCCTCTAGTTGTAGCACTAGGGCTTAGAGACTAATGTAGTAACACTCCACCAGTAAGCCTGGTGTACACCTATAGTATCACACACTGACTGTTTAAAGTTCCTCCATAAGTTTCTTTCTTTGTGTTTCCACTCACCAACCACTTTATTAGAAACCCCCATCTTGTGCTACCACTCACTGGCCACTTTATCAGAAACTTGTACTTCCATACAACAAAAAATACACACACACACACACACACACACACACACACACACACTCACTCACTCTGTTTTTGGTGTATCTTGCTCTTGCTGATGCAATCCCCAATCTGATGAAGTAAGCTTCAAAATCACTTCCAGATCCCAGTTTGCTGATCCTGCACACACACATACATATAGAGAGGTAGAATAATGTCCATTAAACTCTACCATATTGTTATTAAAGTCTAAAATAATTATTGGCACCCACACATTTCTTACTGGGGTTCAGTGTGTCACTCACCGCGGGGCGTCCCGGTTGTTTGTCCAGTTGTCCCGTTTATGCCAGCTCTCATACAGACTCATCCTCTCCTCACCCACCTCTGGGCTCTTCACCTACACACACACTGTTATTTTTATATTTGTATTATTACTACTACTACTACTAATCCATCATATTATTATTATCACCCTTAAAGCACACAACACATTTTCAAACACTGACCTCTGATTGACCACTGACCCAAGACTTACCAGTTTAGTGATGTCATAAGCCAGTGTATGGAGAGATGGCGTGCAGTCTACCCTCAACGTGTACATACCTACACAAACATACACACACAGCAGATCCGTGACTGTACGGAAGTTACTATCTTAGGAAGTTGGATGTGATTTTATGCTCTTTGGTGACCAGTGTAAGAGGTCAGTCTATCAGAGGGTGTGGTCAGTCTATAGCTGTGTGTGGTCAGTCTGTAGGAGTGTGAGATCATTTTGTAGAAGTGTGAGGTCTATCTGTAGGAAGATGTAAGTGTGTGTTGTTGGGATTCACAAGTGGGGGCGGGGTTTCATCAAAACAGCAATTGGTGTGCAATGTGTGTGTGTGTGTGTGTGTGTGTGTGTGTGTGTGTATGTGTCTCACCTTCGATGGCAGAGTCGGCATTGATGTAAGCTACTGCTCTCTCTTGTAGTGTTTTA
>JBBPCX010096487.1:0-23846 GCA_037974365.1 Hydrocynus forskahlii
AGAGGGGGAGAGAGAGAGAGAGAGAGAGAGAGAGAGAGAGAGAGAGAGAGAGAGAGAGAGAGAGAGAGAGAGAGAAACACGAGTAATAAAACAACAGGACAAAACATTTAGTGCAGTTGATGTTTGAATGAATACAGTTTTATACCAGATACTGTATTCTAACAGTGGAGTCTGTGTGTAAAATTGCAATAGAGATATATAGAGAAGACCACCCAAAAAACACCAAACTGAAGCCACATCCCTCAAATCTCTGCAGGCCTGAAGCCTCACTGAAGGAGAAAAGATCTTCAGAGCCTGTTAGGAACACGTCCTGAACAGCTTTTAACTCCAGAAGCACTTTCATGTCCTACCTGTTAGAGCAGACGCCCATCTGACGAAACCTTCAGCAAGTTTATCACCAGAGAGAGAGAGACAGAGAGACAGAGAGAGCGTGATGAAACGTGTTCCTGTGAGACTCTCCAGGCTCAATTAAGAGAGAATAAATAGCCATGAAGATGAGGGGGTTGTTAAAGTGACTGTTAGCAGAAAAAAAATATGTTTACACTACACCCCTCTACAATAACCCCCCCAACCAAATGTAGATGATTAGCTGAGACATGTCTGGCTTCTTTGCTGTTAGTGCTGCTAGAACTGAAGAGTTCAGTATCTCTCACAGACTCATTTATGTGGTTTCAGACACTGTATGACTCACTGTTACCTATAAACAGTTCATTTACACATTGGGCATAAATGTGCATAACTGGCCATAACTGGGCATAACTGACAATAACTTTGCATAACTGATCACACATAGCCACAACTGGGCATACCTGGTCACAACATGGGATAACTGGGCATAAATGGCCATGACTGGGCATAACTGGGCATAACTGGTCACAACATGGGGGTAAATGGGCATTAATTGATAGAACTGGGTATAACTGGGCATAACAGCTTAACTGAGAATAACTGGGCATAACTAAGTATAACTGAGTATAAATAGCAAACAGAACAATTAAACTAAATTGTGAACACCAGCCTCCACTAACGGGGTGGTGGTAGCTCAGTGGGTAGGATACTTGCCTCTGGACCAAGAGGTCATGGGTCCTACCTTCAGCACACCACCACTGGGTACCTGAGCAAGACCCTTAACCCCAAGTTGCTCCAGGGAGACTGTCCCCTGTAGTTAGGGAATGGAAGTTGCTTTGGATAAAAGCATCTGCCAAATGCCGTAAATGTAAATATTCAGTCAGAAAGCACATAAGCAGGTCTATCATGCTTGTTAATGCACTGTACGGTGGTTTGGGGATAATCACTGGGCTATAAGCTTCTATTACCCATTAACTATACTACTGTGCAAAGTCTGGAGCCCCCTCAGTTCTTTCTATTTTGCTTTGAATCACCTTGTTAGTGCAAAAATATTATTTTCTACAACTGTTGGCATATTAAGTGGATTCAGTGAAAGAAATGGGAACAAATGTTTTACTGTGACGGGCTGCAAAGTGCCTGAAGATACAAGGAGCCTAGATAAAGGTGTTCCAACCACTCAGGATTCAGCACCACCAGTATACTGATCACCGCCTGATCATCTGGACTCTACTGCACCAGGGACTGGACTGAAAATGAGAGTCTTTAAAAAGTCCTTCAGGAGCCCTGGAGAACTGTTCCTCAAGAACGTCTGGATCTTTGAAATAGAAATATGAAGAAGTGAGGGGTGCTTGTACTGATGGTCTGTGTTTAGAGTGAAGCTGCAGATGTTTTTGTGGAACTGTTGTGTTACCGTCCTGCTGTTCACAGCCCTTTAAAGATGGATTCATTACTGTCGCTTCCAACAGCACGACCGAGCATAAACAGCTCAGGCTCAGCTGCCTCAGATTCGTTTACCCCCCTACCCAGCCACCCCCGTCTCTATGAGTGAACTTTCACCAGAGTGGAAATTACATGTTTATACTTTTTTGAGGGAGAGAAAAGAAAACAGAGGCTGAGACTGTAATTGAATTACAGACAGCGGAAGACGAGCGGAGCCGCCGGGCGGATGCTGGACGGGCTGCTAAAATAGATTTCTCTCGTTTTTGTACCGAGTTTTTTCCCCTTTCTTCCTGCTCTCTCATCACCCGCCACAGTGTAAGCGTGAGGAGCGAAGGTGTGCTAAAGGAAGTGGCACCTTTTTAATATTCCAGCCAAGAAAAAGGAAATTCAAATCACATCTGCCGATTAAAGCCACAGTCAGGTTCCTCTTTAAAGCTGCTCTGTCCATACCCCTCATTTTCTCAAATTTTATTACTTTTGATGTTTGCTTTATTTGATTTATGTGGTTTGCTGCACCAGAATTCCTTTCTACATGATCCTTTTCCTGACCATAATTAAACAGACTGTGCCTTTAAGGACCGTGTATGTAAATATATGTGTTCTAATTGGCTGCACATCATTCTAAAAATGGTCTGGGCTAAAACGCTCCTCATAGCTTGAGAATGAAAGGTGGGCAGGGCTACATTGCTGTAAACTGACATCACAAAAACAAGTAATTCTGAAGCAAACTATTTTTGCAGTGTGTTTTTCGCATATTGACTGTATGGACTGCAAAGTGAACGTCAGATCTAGAAATTCAGAGCATGTAAATTTATTGGATCTTGAAAGGGGGATAGTATTCCGTTTTTTAATCACATTAGCCTTTTAAGGCACCATAAAAGAGTTCTGCTGCCAGTCCTTTGCCTGCAAATGTGTTTTCTCCTTTTAGAACTATATCTCAGTGCCGCTGTTCCTTTTATTCTGATTTTCACTTCAGAACCTGATCTAAGGAGCCAAATGTTTGATTTGAGCATCGTTTTGACCAAACAAATATACACATATATTAGATTTTAATCAGGTAAAGGGGACAAACACACACCTGACAGATGGGTCACTGACTATATGTCTAATGATAAAGGAATAAGCCTTTTTAAACAAGACACAATATGGCAAAACCAATCAGGGCAGAGCTCATTTGCATATACACTACCAGTCAAAAGTCTGGACACACCTTCTCATTCAACGATTTCCTTTGTGTTTAGTATTGGCTACATTGTCGATTAACATTGAAACCATCACCTATTGCTCTGATGACAGCTTTGCATACTCTTTAGCATTTTTTCAAACAGATTCATGAGGTATCAACTCGGAATGATGTTTAATTAACAGGTGTTCTTCGTCATGAGTTCATTAGTGGAGTTTCTTGTCTTCTTAATGTGTTTGGGATCATCAGTTGTGATGGTCAGATTGGTGGTCAGTAATCTTATTCGACTACGGTTCTGCTCCACATTATGGCAAGAACCACTTAACTAAGTAAAAAGAAACAACAGTCCATCATTACCTTATTTCAATTATTGTTTACCTCTGTTTTTGTTTACTGCGTAATTCCATGTGTTTCTTCATCATTTTGTTTGTTTTCCATATTAATCTACAATGCAGAAAATAATAAAAACATAGAAAAAAATTTGAATGAGAAGGTGTGAGTGGTAGTGTATCAGACTCAACTTGAGTAATAGAATAAAGACTTGACTTCAGCTTACACCTCCAGACTCGATTCAGACTCACACCTTTTAGACTTGAGACTTGTCTAAACTTGTGGAATACCCCAAAGACCCCAGGCATGCGAGACTCTGAGATTCCAGATTTGGACCTTGTAGACTCCGGACTTGACTTGCGCCTTAAAGACTCGAAACTCAGACTTGCACCTCAGAGACCCAAGACTCAATTTAGACTCACACCAAGAAACTTTTAATATTTTTGTTTTCTACTGTACTTTTTTAAGACCAGTTGCCATCTTGGCATTATCCTTTCACTACAAAAACATCACCAGGTTTAGACTTTAGATTTAACTGATGTTTCGAACATCAGGGCTTTAAAACCTTCAGCTCCTGCAGCTCCTCACAGATATAATAATGTAATATTTTTAGAGTCATGCTTTCGTTTAGAAGGCCTGCAGTACTGGAGAATTTAATTACACATTTTCACAGATCAGTGGCACCAGTGATGTCTCAACCCAACCATCCACTCTTTACAGTGATAATTACACACCCCACCTGCATGGCAACCTGCGCGGCAACCAGAAGATCGAAACATTTCTACCACAGTCAAATCCCTACGGCAGAGGTAACACTGCTAAACTCAGTGTGTGTAACAAAGTGTGTTCAGAGTGTTTTCAGTGTTAAATGGGTCATTGTAGAGACTCTGATTTCTTTACACTGGAAATGACCGGAATCAACACAAAAAACGTTTTTATTCACTGAAGCTCCATGTGTCTCTGAGGGTTTATATGGGTGTTGATGATGGTAAAATAGTAATAATTATATAGACCCAGACTCCAGACTCAACTTGGACTTGTTCCTCAGAAGACTCTTGGCACAGACCCAAAAGACTCTTGGCACAGACTCTGACCCACAGACTTGAATTTTGACTCAATAGGTGTTCAAGAGTCTGAGATTCCAGATTTGTACCTCATAGGCTCCAGGCTCAGACTCACACCGCAGAGACTTGAGACTTGACTTGGACTCACATCTCAGAGACCCAAAACTTGTCTTGGACTCACACCCAGAGACTTGAATTTTGACTCAGACATGGACTCCAGACATTTGAGACTCTGAGATTCCATACTTGCACCTCAAAGACTTCAGACTTGACTTGGACTTGCAGGTCAGAGACCCCAGACTTGCCTTGGACTTGACTCAGACTCGCACACAAAGACTCTCGACTCGATTTACACAGTATGAATCAGATTTTGAGCACCTCTGCTGTTACAGTTGATCTCTGTACTGTGTGGAGAGGTTTGCGTCTATTTTTTGTTTTGTTTCCGTGTCAGTAAAAGGTGAAACCTTGTAAAAGACTGAGCAGACAACATAACTTCATCAGACTCATATCGCTGCAAAATTTCTCCTCTTCTACTCACACCTAACAAGGTCTGCTCCTCCACACAGTTCCTCCACTTAAATCACAGAAACTCAGATTAAACTAAACTTTTGTTACCTTATTAAATTTGCAAACCTCTTTTGGTTTCAAAGTCATGCTCAGACTTCGCTGACCACTTTGCTGACCGGGGTCTTTCATAAGCTAATGCAGGAGATAAAGATCTCCATTTGGACTGACACAGCTGCTGGGCTTTTTCTTTTCTCTTACGCAACTCCTGCACAATCAAACTGTGCTTCTGTCCAGCGGGCGGCTGCTGATAAGCCCACTGTCTTTACCTCTTGACCAATCCGATGACCTTTACAACCTCAATTACTGTAAAATTCAGTGGATGAGGAAGGGGAGGCTGGGGAGGTGAGTGCTCGTGCCGGGACGGTCTGGCTGGAGGCGTTTGCCCTTTTGGAAGACGCTCACGGTGACCCCAGCACAGTCGAACAGGGTCTGATTTACTGTGGTCGGTGTGTGTGAACACCACAGTGTGAGGCAACAACACATTTAAAGAGGAAAAGTCCTCTGGACGGACACGGCTGCATTGTGTATGTATGGATATTTGGGAAATGTGTAGGCCATTATCACATACTATCATTTATAATGAAATTTGGGTATGTTACACACCTATGCAATTTTGTGTCTTTTTATCATGTGTACACAGGGGTTGTCTTTTTGTTTTGCAATCAGTGTTATCAATAAATAAATAAAGCAACATCTGTCTGTATAAACTGACATTGAATGAAATGAGGTTTAAAGGGGAACTCCACAAAACAACGTCTTAGGCATCAGGCGGCACAACCATAACTCATGGAATAACTTTTTGTAGAGATTTCAGAGGCAGATGTCTGGTTCCGTTCACAAAACAGTTCTGACTGTGAGTTTCGGAACCAAACCAGCTCGGAATTGCTTTATTCACATATTAAACACTGAATTATGCAGTGCTCAATGAGATGAGCTTCTGTGTGAGCTGAGAATAAGTAGTGTGTGACAGGTTGTGGAAGATCCGTAAGCTTTTCTCCAAATCAGAGGCAGAGGAACCAGTTTCAGTGTTGGATGTTGCTGTCTGTGGTGTGTCAGAAGAAGAAGATAAAGAAAATGTGAAGGTTAAAAAAATGAAGATTTAGAAGATGAAGAACATGAAGAACAAGAAGATGAAGAAGATGTGGAAGATAAAGAACAAGAGGATGAAGAATATGTGGAACATAAAGAACAAGAAGATGAAGAAGATGTGGAAGATGAAGAACCTTGATGACCGGAGGTACCAGGAGGTGTGGCATGGCTCTCAGTCTGCCCAGCGAAGATTGTTCGCTGGTGTTCCGCTTCTGTTTTCTCTATATACTGGTTCTCTTGGGGATGTAATAGCCTCACATTGCTTTTCCTACCACTTTTATGCAGATGACACTCAACACTTCCTCTTTCCCCTCCAGTGATGATCAGGTCTCAGCCCGCATAGACTGTCTGGCTGACATCTCCTATTGGATGGTGGCCCACCACCCCAAGCTGAATCCCAGCGAAACTGAGACTCTTTTCATCAAAGGGAGTCCATCACCAAGCCACAACCTCACAGTTTCTTTTGAGAACTCTGTTATTGTCCCCTCAAAGAAGGTAAGAAATCTTGGTGTCATGTTAGATGAAGATCTGTCATTCCTTTCACACGTTGACCACCTCTTCAGGACATGCAGAAACCTTCTTCTGAACATCAGAAGAATCCGACCCTTTCTCACCACTAAAGCCATGCAGTTACTTGTCCAGTCTCTGGTCATCTTTAAACTGGACTACTCTCTACTGGCTGGACATGCATCAAGACTCTTTTCAGTCTTGGCCCCCCAGTGGTGGAATGAACTCCCTCTTGCAATCAGATCTGTGGAGTACCTCGCTGTATTCAAGCGCCATCTGAAGACCCACCTCTTCAAGGAGCACCTAGGAGATGAACAAGTTCTCTTATTATCTCTTATATACCTTTTTCTATATATTTAAGAAAAACCTCTGGCACTTACCCTCTTAACTGTTTTTCTTTATTTGCATATTAACCTCTGACTATTTTTCTTTTGACAGGGTTTGTTAAGGTGTTTTACTTAGCTGGCAGAAACTTGGTTAAAAGCAGGTGTTGATCTTAGTGTAGCTTTACAGCTATAAAGAACAGATGTAGACTACTTAAGTATTGATGTACGTGGCTCTGGATAAGAGCATCTGCTAAATGCCGTAAACGTAAATGCAAAAACAAGAAGATGAATATGTGGAAGATGAAGAAGATGAAGTTGTCAATGATGAAGATGAAAATGTGTAAAATTGTTGAAGATGAAGAACAACAAGAAGAAGAAGAATATGTGGAACATGAAGAACAAAAAGATGATGAAGATGTGGAACATGAAGAACAAGAAGATAAAGATGTGGAACATGAAGAAGTGAAAGAAATGGAAGTTGAAGATGTGAAGATGAAGTGAAGAAGTGAAGGTGTGACGATGAAGAAGTAAAGAAGTGAAGATGTGGACGAAGTGAAGATGTGGAAATGGAAGATGAGGAAAAGTTGAGGAAGTGAAGTGAGGTGGATGAAGCGTAGAGGGTGAGGGTCTGCTCTGTGCTGGGGTGCAGTGTGTGTTGTGGCCTGAGGGAGGCGATGTTGGGCTGTAGTTGTAGAGCTGGGTCTGCGAGCCGGTTCTCTCGTGCTAAATTTAGCGTGTGGTCCTCGTGTGAAGCTGCTGGAGTTCAGGAGGAGGAGGAGGAGGAGGTGACCGGAGTGTGCCCCAACACTCCTCTTTCATCCTCCCACAGTCCTCCATTCACTCCTCTATTCACTCACTCACTCCTCTTTCATCCTTTCTCACTCCTCTATTCACTCACTCACTCCTCTTTCATCCTCCCTCAGTCCTCCATTCTCTCCTCTATTCACTCACTCACTCCTCTTTCATCCTCCCTCAGTCCTCCATTCTCTCCTCTATGCACTCACTCACTCCTCTTTCATCCTCCCTCAGTCCTCTATTCAGTCCTCTATTCATTCACTCACTCCTCTTTCATCCTCCCTCAGTCCTCCATTCACTCCTCTATTCACTCACTCACTCCCCTTTCATCCTTCCTCATTCCTCTTTTCACTCACTCACTGCTCTTTCATCCTCCCTCAGTCCACTAGTCACTCACTCACTCCTCTTTCATTCTCCCTCAGTCCTCTATTCACTCCTTTATTCACTCACTTGCTACTCTTTCATCCTCCCTCACTTGCTCACTCCTCTTTCATCCTCCCAGTCCTTTATTCACTCACTCACTGTTCACACTGTGCTGTGGTGTGTTCACATATGACAGAATGGTCACTTTCACTTTTCACTTTCACGTGTCTGTCATCATCTCTCACTCCTCTATTCACTCCTCTATTCACCCACTCATTCCTCTTTCATCCTTCTTCACATCCTTCTTTCATTCTCCCTCAGTCCACTAGTCACTCACTCACTCCTCTTTCGTTCTCCCTCAGTCCACTAGTCACTCACTCACTCCTCTTTCGTTCTCCCTCAGTCCACTAGTCACTCACTCCTTTTCATCCTCCCTCAGTCCTCTATTCACTCACTCACTCCTCTTTCATCCTCCCTCAGTCCTCTATTCACTACTCTATTTACTCATTTACTCCTCTAATCACTCCTCTTTCATCCTCCTTCACCCTTCACTCCACCCTCATCTTCCTTCACTCCTTTATATACTCCTCTATTCACTCACTCACTCATCGTTTTACTCTGGCTGATTTAAACACCACTGTCTGAGAAGGAGAGAAAGAAAGAGAGGAGAGAGACAGAGAGAGAGAAGGTAAGAGAGAGAGGGTAGAGAAAGATAGGAGAGAAAGTGAGAGAGAAGGGCAGAGAGAGAGATGGGAGAGAGTGTGTGCGTGTGTGTGTATGTGAGAGACAGAGAGAGAGAGAGAGAGAGAGAGAGAAAGAGACAGAGAGATGGGGAAAGAGATAGAGTGAGAAAGAGACAAAGAGAGAGGGGAAATAGAAAATTTGTGAGAGAGAGAGAGCGTGTGCGTGCGTGTGTGTGTGTGTGTGTGTGTGCGAAAGATTGAGAAAGAATGAGAGAGGAGAGATAGAGATAGGGAGTGCGTGTGAGAGAGGGGCGGAGAGAGATCAGTAAAATATGTTATAGTAGGAAATGAAAACATTGATTGGAATGTGGTTTAGGATGCTCAACGTCAAACAGTGAGCAAACAGGCAGGGTGGGGGGCTTTGGACACACAGGATTTGGCAAAGAATGCAGATCAATGAGTGTGTGTGTGTGTGTGTGTGTGTGTGTGTGTGTACGTGTGAATGTGCAGGAATCAGGAGGAGATTTCACTTCTTTCACTCAGTGGAGCGGGTTCTAGAACACACTCCAGCCCAGAGACCCCCACCGTACCCCAGCCCAAACCCCCCAACACAATCCAGCCCAAAGATCCCAAACACACTCCAACCCAAACACCCCAACACACTCTGGCCCAAAGACTCCCAGCACAATCTGACTCACGACCCCCAGCACACCAGAGATCCCCAATAAACTCTAGCCCATGGGTTCCGGAACCATTATAGCAGAATCATTAGTTTTGCCACCCCACTTTTTGTTTCCTGGACAAAGGCCCAGACGTAGAACTCTGTGAGCACACCCCTAACACCCCTGAACAACGAGCCAGACATAAATCTGTACGCGCAACACACCGCAATCACAATCCGGCCCAAAGACCACTGACACACACCAACCCAAAGACCCCAAACACATTCCGGCCCAAAGACCCCAAAACACTCCGGCCAAAACGTCAGCAACACGGTCTGCCCCAGACACCCCAATTTTTGGGGTGTATCTTTTAATTTACACAACACAGCACTTTGCAGATGCAAATTAATTTTTTTTATTGTAAAACGAACAAGAAATAAGACAAAAAAAGAAAACCTGAGCATGCATAACTATTCACCCCTCCCAGAATCAATATTTTGTACAGCCACCTTTTGCAGTGATTACAGCAACAAGTCTCTTCGCGTACACTTCCACAAGCTCGGCACATCTAGACACTGGTATTTTTGCCCATTGTTCAAGGCAAAACTGCTCCGGCCCCTTCAAGTTGTATGGACAGAAATCTTTAAATCAGCCCAGAGATTCTCAATTGGACTGCGGTCTGGACTTTGACTGGGCCATTCCAGGACATTTACCTGTTTCTCTTTAAACCACTGGAATGTTGCTTTAGCAGTGTGTTTAGGGTCATTGTCCTTCTGGAAGGTGAACCTCCATCCCAGTCTCAAATCTCTGAAAGACTCAAACAGATTTCCCTGAAGAATTTCCCTATATTTTGCGCCATCCATCTTTCCTTCAGTTCTAACCAGTTCCCCAGTCCCTGTCGATGACAAGCATCCCCACCGCATGATGCTTCCCTTACGATGCTTCAATGTGGGGATGGTGTTCTCAGCATGATGAGAGATGTTAGGTTTGTGCCAGACATAGTGTTGACTTTGATGGCCAAAAAGTTCTATTTTAGTCTCATCTGACCATAGCACCATCTTCCACATGTTTGGGGAGTCTCCAATACACCTTCTGGCAAGTTTAAATCGGTCTGCCTTATTTTCTTGGCCACTCTTCCATGAAGCCTAGCTTTTTGCATTGGGGCTTATAGTGGTCCTATGGACAGATACTCCCATCTCTGCAGTAGAGCCTCCCTGCTCCTTCAGGTCATCTTTGGCCTCTTGGTTGCTGCTCTGATTAATGCCCTCCCTTCCCCCTCCCTACCCTCTCTTGGCAGGTTTGCTATGGAGCCTGTCACGAGAGCAAGATGAGAACGTACCTGAATGACAGTTAGCCCAGTGTAGTGGATGAACCCAATCGCGGATATACATGTGAGAGTTGGTAAACCAAGCATTTTGATCTGAGAACGCTCCACTGAAGAGTTAAGATTCCCACCGGGAACCAACGTTCTCACACATACACAGTGGTGTGTGTGACAGTGCCATAATCTTTCCATTTTCTGCTAATGGATTTAATGGTGCTCCTTTGGAAGTTCAGGGTTCATGATATTTGTTTATAACCCAACCCTGATCTGTACTTCTTACAACTTTGTCTCTGACTTGTGTGGAGAGTTCCTCGGTCTTCATGCTGTCACTTGCTTGATGGTGGCCCACACTTAGTTGTGTTGCACTGGTGTTGACTCTGGGGGCTATCAGAACAAGTGTATATATTCTGAAATCATTTGACACTTAGATGCTCACAGGTGAATCTTATTTAACTAATTAAGTGGCTTTTGAAGGTAGTGGTTGGGGCTTCAAAGCAAAGGGGGTGAAAACATATGCATGCACCACTTTTCAGTTTTACATATTTTAGAATGATTTAAAACAAATTGTTTTCCCCCTTTTAACTTAATTAATCTGTAGTTTGTTTTCTAGGTCCATCACTTAAAATCAAATTGAAAATCCATTTAAATTCCAGGTTGTAAGGTAACAAAATAGAGAGAATTCCAAGTGGGGTGAATACTTTTGCAAGGCACTGTATTTGAATTTAGTCCATGGTATCAGAGCATCAAGCTACCTAGCTCTGTTCAGTGATCACTCATCTCTACTGGGAAATGATAAATTTAGAAGTGGTGCCACCTACTGGTTCATAAATGCATTTTTACTGGTTCATAACTCACTTTCAGTAATCCACATATTTATCCTGCAGCAGTCAGCCTTGCCTATTCATGCTGGTTAGGCCAGACAGCTTTTTGGAAGAGAACTTATTTGCACGCATCATTCTTAAAAGAAAAGTAACAAATACAGCCTGTTAAAGGATAAAGAGAGGTTGTGTAGTGGGACCTCAATCTAAATATGAAAAAATGCAAGAAATGGGCCCTATAACCCTTCAGGACGCAGCGTCACATGGCTGTGCCACGTGACTGCGATCCATTAAAGCAGATTCACTTCCGTGTGCTCTTCTAACTGCTGAGCAACGCTGCAGATTAATGGAGTTTCAGGAGTACTGTAGAAATGCTGTCTGTCTTTACACTCAGTTTTATATTTATACTTGTATACATTTGACAGTCCATCAGTAACTAAATCACACTAAACTGGACCAACTGACGGATGGAGTGCCTTGCAGGACACTCAACACACACAACCAAGAAATGCTGTAAAACAGATCTTTATGTTTAACTTTTGAAACACCCCTGATACAAGTCAAAGCATAAGACCCTGCTGAGCTGTTGTTTTGGTTACATGCCTTGAGAAACCATCTTTATTGAGTATTTATCTTCTCTCCTATTCACTCATCACTACTATTGCACTGTAACCATAGCAACTACAGCTTGCGCTATTGTACAACAAACGCGACTGATCACGAGATAAAGTACGAGTCACACCAGCACTGAGATGAATGTCGTCGAAAATGAACATCTTTATTTTGAAAAATACATACATTTGCAACAACACAGGAATGTCAGGTGGTTGCTGTCTGCATCATCACCGCTCTGCGGTCAAGCGGCGCAGCCAAAGCAAATAACAAAGAACAATTCACGGCACAAAGTGACGGACTGTTGAATTTTAGTGTGGAACGCTGACGCGCCAGTAAAAACACTCTCACTGAAACGAGTAGAACTGATAAAAACTCCCTCTGAAGAGTTGAGAAGTGAGGCGGTACCAGTGTGGTTGGTGACTTGGCCAGGTCACAGCCGAGTCCTCGAGTTCGAGATGTTTTTAATTAAAGATAAATTGGAGAAATCCGGTGAGCTGTTGATTAAAACGCGCCACTGCGCATTAAAGTGGTAATTAGCACTGATCGCGGGAGTGGGACGGACTAACGTTAGCGCGGGTTAGTCGTGGGTTAATTAATTTAAGACGCTGCGTCCTTTAAACACGCACAGCGCTTTTGCATTTCGTTGGCTTTTCGTCTTGGTGCACTGAGGCGCAGGGGAGGTGCATAAAAAAGAGGAACTTCATTACAGGTGTTTGTTTCACTCCAGCCTTCTTCTGCAGGGGGTTGTAAGCAGCGGTGGAGCGAGGGGGCGGGGCTTCCGACACCGTGCCGACAGTAATTTCCTCTAATCGTGATGAAATATATTTCTTCCACTTTATGATCATCTTGATTACGTCGCTGTTAAAACACTTTAAGAGTTTTACCTGCGGATCACATGCTTCGTTTCAACTGACAACAGACACCCTGTTAAAACCTGCTAAAGTCCTTCAGGAACATTTAAGAACTTCACCCACCGATCATGTCCTTCTGTGTCTGATGACCTTTGATGGCCTGAGCAATCTGACGAGCCAGGAGGGCCTCAGTGGTTGAAAGGGAAATTAATTCAGCCTAATTTCACTGTAAAAAAGTTTATCATTACTGTTGTGTAACTGTACTATCCAGAGAAATAGCGTAATGATATTTTTGATGAGTTTTTCCCAAAGTAGCCGAAAACCCTGGTGTGAAGAACCGTCACACCTGTGGATGTTGGAATAAGCGAAATTGTCATTTCATTCAGATCCACTCTGATGAAAGATGCATTTGGAAAACAGTTTAAAAATGTTGTGCATTGCTTGAATTCATGTCTTCAACCAACAGTACTGTTGCTTCAGCTATAAAAACACTTTAGGGCGCCCTTAAGCAAGGCCTTATTGAATGAAGGGGTAGTAAGTACTGTACTGTACTGATTGGTTAGCATTTTTACTACTGAGAGCTGACTGGTTGTCATTCTGGTTATTGTGTACTGATTGGTTAGAATTTTGGTTACTAAGTGCTGATTGGTGGGCATTTCAGCTACTGTATGCTGATTGGGAGCAGGCTAACTGGCCAAAGATGGAGAAACAAGTTGGACAGTCCATCACAGGGCAGACACACTTGGGACAGTTTATCATCTCCAGTCCATCTGATGTGCAGGTCTTTGAACTGTGGGAGGAAACCGAAGCTCCCAACAGTAACTCAATCATACACGGGAGAACAACAACTCTGAATGCCCCGGCTGGGATCCAAACCCAAAAACTTCTGGATGTAAGGGCAGGGGAGTGGGAGGGGTTGGTGGGGGGTTGTTTCATGATTTCACGGGGATGGAGCTGCCAGCGCTGACGGACGTGGCTCTGACAGCGAGGGTGAGTTGCTCGGTGGATAAAAGGTGAAGTGTGTTTGTGCAGGTTACCCTGACTGATTGGCGGGTGTTTAATCCCTCCCCCGCCCCTGACGATCCCGCTCCCTTTCAAAGCGCCGCATTCTCTTGACAGGAGAAAAAAAGCAAACGAGAGTCAAGCCTTTTCCATGGCTAATGGACTTTATTCCAGCTTGTGTTTTTGTTTCTCGCTTTTCTGTGTTTGATGTTAGTTTATTCACAACAAGGCCTTTTCTCCGCTGTTCCTCGTGTCGGGAACGCGATCGCATTAGGCAAACAAGGCGCGGCGTGGTGCGGCGCATTCCTGCACAGATGGGCTCGTGAGTTATGGTTCATACATACACCGCTGCTCTGCGCGAGTGTGTGTTTCTGTAAACACAGAGAGGCTGGAGTCTGTCTTTCATTTGCATGCAGGAGAGCAGTACTGTACAAATGAATGAAGGGCTTGTGCCAGAGGATGAATTATGCATCACTTGCCGTGTTCAGTGTGAGGAGGTACGGAAGTGTCGGCTTCGGGGGGCCTGCTGGGGCCCAACACTTTCACAGAATGGTGTGTGTGAGTGATAGGGGAGGGGGAAGACCACCCTACCCACCTAGAGAGAGAGGACAGTTATACTGAGTAATGGGGATGAGGGAGAACCACCTTACCCACCAAGAAAGAGAGAGGACAGTTATACTGACTGATGGAGGAGAGGGAGGACCACCCTACCCACCCAGAGAGAGAGTGATGGGGGAGAGGGAGGGGCACCCTACCCACAGATTGATATATAATTTTAATTTGTAATGTACCGATGGCGTTACCAGGGTTTACTCGGCACTTTGAGTGAGGATAAGCTTAAAACTTAATGTGGTTTGATTTGGGTTCGGACAAAATTTTGTCTGTCTCTGGCTGGGTTCGGACTTGGTGCTGTGGGTCAGGTGTGGACAAATTTTAGTCCTCTGAGGTTCTACTCTCCTCATTCTTATTATTTGACCTCTCTTTATCCCTAAACAGGCAGTTTCTGTTACCTGATCTTTAAGACTGATATATGAAAATGACCTCTGTTTTGACTGGCTGTCCGGTATTTAGCCTCATCCAAGGCTATAAAACGCACCTTATAGCTTCATCATGAATGGGCAGGACTAAATGACTGCAGGCGCAATATATACAAATGAAACATCACAAAAACAGTGAACATAAAAGCTGTTTTTGCAGCATAGCTGGAGAGTGGATGGAATATGAAACTGTTTACACAATACATTAAAATAAAAAAATAAATAGTAAAAAAAAAAAAAAAATTCCCTGATATAGCCCTGAAACCATGAAGGAAGTAAAAGACTGGATATTATTTCAGCGGCATAGCCTACACAGACGACTGTCCATTACAGAAAAACAGATCAGTTTCACAACGTTTCATAAAATAACTGTCCTTTTAGCACCACGCTGAACGATCTTCCTCCTCGGCTGTATCATTTCTGGGGGAAATGATGATATTTTTCTGCACTCACGACACCAGAAAAGCACCATCTGGGACTTCATCCCTGGATTAGCATCATAATGTAAAAGTGGAGCTGCTGAAGCTGAAACAGTGATGGAGTTTTATCTGCTGAACCTCCTTCACTCACTGACGGGTCGCCGGCCTGCGCATCTGCCAAATTTACTCACATTCGTACACACAAACACACACACACAGTTTGTGTTATTTGCGAGACTTTACATCCTTTCTGTTTTTTAATGTTATCAAGAAAAAGAAAAATGTCCCTGCTTCTACAGATTTTTCACAACTCACAGTAAGTCATACTGTGTCCTAAACCTTGTCCAGTTGTCTGATCCACCTTAATGAAGAGCTGGATTTGGTCTGAGAGTCCAGAGAAGTTTGTGTTTACGGTTAAAGGTTTGAGTTAGCAACGTTACACATAGCTTCAGTTCTGAACTAGCCTACAGAAGACGAATTTGGACCCAAACACATCTGGACTGATTGACCACATCTATGTGAATTTGATTTTGCCCTGAACCGTCCCATTAAAACACCTCACTATAATGTATATGCAGTGTCTCTGGCCAGACCTGAACCTGAACCTCAGCAAGAACATCAGCTTTGGCTTATTTTACTTTTTGTTCTTTTACTGGAGCCTCTAAACCCACCATCAACATACCTTTCACTGTGTTCAGTTATTTGGTCCTCAATAAGAGCTAAATACATCCACACACACACACACACACACACACACACACATACACACAAAAACACACCCATACACCCATACCTGCACACATGGTGCAGCCGTGTGTGTCAGAAATGTCATGTTTGTGAGGAGGGAGCTGAGGGAGGTGGTGTCTGAGTGCTGTTAGATGTTTGATGTTAGATGTGTAGATTTCATGTGTAGAGATCAGTGAAGCCAGACGTCTCTGAACTGGAGGAGAAGATATGGTGAACCACCATCACCATGAACACCATGCACTACAGGAGAGCCGTTGGAATCGAAACTCCTCTATTCCATCAGATTAGACCCAACAGACCCCTTGAAAATGACATTTAAAAAAAAATACACACTCTTTTCCAGGTGGACTACTTCCATCATGCGAACATTCAGGAAGGACTTTTTTTTTGCCGTGTGGAGCTCTGTGGTCATACAGGCAGGTCTCAAGTTGAGTCTTGAGTCAGTACAGACAAGTCTCAAGTTGAGTCTCAAGCCCATTCACGAAAATCTCAAACTCTCCCAGGTCAGCACATGCAAATGAAGTCAAGTCAATAAAGGCCAGTCTGAGGTCAAATCTTGAGTCAGTACAGGAAAGTCTCAAGTTGAGTCTCGAGTCAGTACAGGAAAGTCTCATGTTCAGTCTTGAGTCAGTACAGGCATGTTCCAGGCGGAGTGACTGATCATGTGTTTAAATGGTGAGAACATTTCAGTATGGCTTTTCTTTGCGTGTGGAGCTCTGTGGTCCCGAACTAAAGTCCCGTCGTGCAAATTACATTAATTTTAATGGGATTTGCTGCAGACTTCCGAGATGAACAAATCCGTTTACAGGTTCTTCAGGGCACCAAATATGGTTCTATTTCACCGGTGTGCAAAGACAGGGATCTTTTTTAACTCTTTTATTAGTGCTGGTACATGCTCTACACAAGTGTAGACAACACAACATGTTTTTACATCATTTAAAACACTAAATTTAGTTTTTTTGTTTTTAAGTGTCGCCACTATAAACATGTCTCTACTCATGTGAAGTTTTCATGATGACGGGACTGATAAAAAGGATCTAAAATGAGTGTAAGATTGATCCATAATATGAAATTTTGTTAAATATAGTTTTATTAGATCAAATTGTGTAAAACTTCCGTTGGATTTTGGTTTTTATATTGTTACACTTAAAAATATATGCATATTTTTTCGATACTGACTATTTCCAAGAGGTTGAGTTCCACTATAAGAGACAATATTAATTTAATATGTTTTCTTTATTTATAAGCCTAATTTAGTAACCATTCCATTGTTTATATGAATATATTTCTGGGTTGTGTAAAAAATACAAAATAAATAAATTATTTAGAATAGAATCTCATAACATTATAGGCATAACCTTTAAACAATGTTTGTTTTTATTTCTTTTGAGGAAATATTACTTAGAGATGCTGAGAAATCTGCTGTTTGCTTGGAATAAAATTACTCAATACAAAAAAAGGCAAAGGAGCTTCATAATCAGACTAAAACATCACTCAGTGCCGGTCGTCACACGCTGAACTCCAGAAAGCATCACCACCCTCTCTTCAGGTTAAAGTATCTCACCTTCCCACTGAACTTCTGAGCAGCTTCCACCTCCTCTGCTCTGCTAGAGCTCCTGACTGTGGTCTGTTAGAGAAAGAGGCAGCTGTTGGTGTGATGATGTGGGTAATAAATACCTTCAGGCGAGTTTTACATCTGTCTGATTGTCCTACAAAAGCGTTCCCCTCTGTGGTCACATCAGATGCAGGAACAAGTCACTGTACTGCAGTTAACAGGAAAGTCTCAAGTAGAGCCCTGACTCAGTACTGCAAAGTCAGTGTTGAGTCCTGAGTCAGTATAGGCAAGTCTCAAGTCAACACAAGTCTGAAGTGAAAGCGACCATTCTGTCATATGTAAACACACCACAGCACACAGTGTGAACAGCACAACATTCTCCCTCTGCATTGAACCCATTCACCAAGTGTAACAGTGGGTAGTCAGGAACACGGCGCCCGGGGAGCAGTGTGTGGGGACGGTATCTTGCTCAAGGGTACCGCAGAGGTGCTTAGCAGTCTTGGGATTTAAACCCATGACTTCCTGATTGCAGGGCGAACGCCTTAACCATTAGGCTACCAGCTGCCCCAAAGCCAATATAGGACAGTTTAAAATTGAGTTTCAAGTTATTACTGGCAGGTCTCGAGTACACATGAAGTTGAGTCTCAAGTCAATACAGGGAAGCCTGATGCTGAGTCCTGTGTTAGTATAGGCAAATACCAAGTTAAATGTAGAGCCAGTGCAGGCACATCTGAACGCAAGCCTTCACTCAGTACAGGCACATCGGAAATCGAGTCTCGAGTCAGTTTGAGATGTGCATGTACTGACTTAAGACTCAATTTGAGATGCGCCTGTACTGGCTCTACATTTGACTTGAAATTTGCCTGCCCTGACTTAAGACTCGGAATGAGTCTCGAGTCAATACAGAGAAGTCTGAATTTAAATGTAGAGTTTTGAGTCCAGTCTCAATTCAATGCAGTCAGTTCTCAAGTTGAGTCTTGAGTCAGTATAGAAAGGCTTAAAGCTGAGTCCTGAGTCAATACAGGTGAGTTTAAATTTGAGTCTCGAGTCAGTACAGGTCAGTCTTTAGTTCAGTTCTTTAGTCCAGTTCTTGTTAGTGTTTTAAATGTTGTTATAAATGTTGATTGTACAGGAGCCCAGGTTATTTTAGACAGTTTTCGTTAGTCCTTTCACCTTGACTGGGAGCGTTCAGAATAAATGGCTTGTTAAATAAGACGCTTGGTTTCTTTGTGCTCATTCTTATGCAGATTTTGACATATTGGACCAAAAAGGCTTGATGGAAATGGATAAAATCATGACAATTTGCATTAAAGTTTGCATTTTCTCTCAAAGCAATGCAGACAAAAAGGAATGAATTTAGATTTGCTGAATAACAGTGCAACCACGGGGGTGGGGGCTCTGTTTCACTATAGGTGATGGGGGATGCTTTGTTTTGTCTTCAGTTGTCTAAAATGGCCACCTACAGTTTACCTCACAGTAAGTTGTACTGTGTCCTAAACCACGTCCACAAAATGTAGTTGGGCGATTTAAAGGAGTAATTTGGCTAATAAATTAATTACAGATCTCCACTGATCCCAGATGTGGTGTTTTGGACCAAATTTATCTTCTTCTTATCTTTCAGTTCAGAACTGGAGCTATGAGGCTATCGCTAACATCGCTGCACTAGTAGTCAATAGTCACCCAAATTTACCTTAAACACAAACTCAAAACTTCTATAGCCACTTTGCAGCCTGTGTGTGTGTGTGTGTGTGTGTGTGTGTAAAATGTGTATGTGTGTTTTCAGGGTTTAAGCCCAGTGGGCTGGATGTGGTTATATATTGTTGATGTTGGTATGATATTGTCTAGTTTCTCCAAATCCATGATGAGTTCTTCCCCCGTGTTCCTCCTCTCAGGGATCAGCCTGTGCAGGGATTCATATCCACATCACACTGCAAACAGAACACAGGAGACACCAGGACGCCAGACGTCAGTGTGATGGGGGGTGGGGGGTGGGGAGGGCTTCTGATTGAATTTTCCTGGGTTTATTTGCTGTTGCACTTTGCTGTAGCCGTTAGGATTTACTCTATAAACACTGTGTTGAAAAAAGAGACATTTTAAATCGAGTAAATCTGCCAAACATTTAGCTGATACCCATCCCTGATGCCCCTGACAGGTATCAGCAACGTGTTTGGCAGATTTACTCAATACATGTATATAAAACTGCACCAAATAGAAGAGTAGATCCAAAATAAAAAAATCTGCAACTTTGTCAGGTGTTCACTGACAATATATTTTGCACTAGAAGCTTCTTATCCAGGTTATTATTAATGTCTGAGGTCCTTTTGAGATTTTGGGTCTGTATTAATAATAAAACATTTGCGTGACTATCGATTCCAAGTGATGTTAGGTCCAGTTCTCAAGTAAAGAAGCAGAATTTGAGTTTAAACACGTCTCGTCTGATCGACCACATCCAGGGTCAGTGGAATTTGAAATTCCTCCTTTAAATCACCTGACTATGTTTTCTGGTTGCGGTTTAGGACACAGTAGGGCTGGGCGATATGGACCAAAAATCATATCTCTATATTTTTTGGTAATTGGTGAAATACGATATATATCTCAATATTATTTACTGTGACGCAATAACAAAAATCATTTCTGAGTCAAAGCCACATGTACCAACTGTCACAGGGGCACTTTTTATTAAAAACAAACTAAAATATATAATAAATAAAAATGCTCTCCGATTAAAAAATAAAATGTAAATATAACTGATACAGAACAAAAATAACGAGTGTCAGAGTGCTTCCTCTTTTACAATAACCTGTACAAACAACAAAACTGACTCAACAAAATTGTTCAAACTTCTGGTCAGTGTATCCTGTGCAAATCTCAAATAACAAATCAAATACTCAGAACATAAATAACAACAAGCTAGGACAACTCACAGATTTTGTGCCAGGAAAACTAGCCTATCAACCCTATCAGGCTTCAGGGATGCTCTGTGGCAGGTTACGATGTTCTCACTGCAACTGAAAACCCTTTCAGAGGGGGAACTGTTGGCCTGTACACAAAGGTACTTCTTGGCTAGGCAGCTCAGTGCTTGATAGGCAACTTCATGTTCCTTCCACCATTTGAGAGGGTCAGCATCACTCTATACAGACTGACTGCAGGTAGCTAGAAAGTTCATTTTCTATTTTCTCTCTCTGTGTGAATGTGATGCTGGTGTGCTGTGCTTAAAGAAGCTTGCCAGTGATTTCTTCTTTTTAGCTGTGGGTGGCACTGCCACCGCCAATTCTCCTCGATCTGCAGGCTCGGGCACAGTTAGGTCAGGCAACTTCGGACAAACATCTGTCCTGATCACTAAGCAGAGACTCCGCTTCAAGATGACTTTGTGTTTCAGTGCATCCATTTTCTCATGTATTTGGCCCTGAACTGTGGATCCACAAAAGAAGCAATGTCCAACAGGTCACTGGTAGCTGGGTCTGCATATTTATTGTTGAGGTAATCCACAATGCTGGTCTTGATGTATTTACAGAGCTCATTATCCCCCTCTTCAGGTGCCAGGAGACTAGTGTCAAACAGGTGTAGCACAGGTCTGACATATGAGTGAGTCACGTAGTCTTCCCCTGAAAGTGCGTCAGTGAGGTCTTGAAGGGGTCTCAGAGCTTTCTGAACTGCCTCCAGGACCTCTGTGTCCTGCCAGGTGGGAACAACAAGAGGTCTGGTTTTCTTATCAGCAGACAGGACCCTAGCAAGCACTCTTTCCTGCTCCAGGAATTTTTGAGCCCCAGCGAGTGGCTGCTTCTGTGATGAGCTGGTGACCCGGCAAACCCAACTGCACCTACACTTCAGCCAGTTCTCTCCTCTTCCTCCAGCTGTAGGAGAAGCTGCTGACAACTCTCTTACACAGAGAGATAACCCAGGTAATGTGGGAATCATCCATACCAAAATTGAAAAACACTTTAATATTCACTTTCATTTATTACATAAAGAGGCAGATCACTGAAAGGCAACTTCATATCTTTTTGTGTTTAATAGAGAAGTACATGATTAAACTGCATGTGTTGTGTAATGTGTAAACTAGAAATGTTAGTTAAACTATTTGATAGTCTATGGAACTTGTGAGGACATCCTGGAGGGCCTCGGCTATATGCTCCCCGGTGTGGTCTTTGGGGAGGTAGCTGGTTTGCAAACAGGCACTTTTCATGTCCCAGTCTTCCATGAAATGTATTGTCACGGTCATGTATGGCTTGTGGGTCCTGTATGGCTCGCAGGTCCTGTAGCTGGACCACATGTTGGTAGTCAGCGCAAAGTGAGACACTTTCGCAAGCCGGGTGGCGAGGCACTCTCTCACATACATTTTTGGCAGTACTTCTCTTGCGAAGTAATTTCGACTGGGCAACTGATACCTTGGGTCATTGGTTTTTAGCAGCTGTATGAAGCTGTCCTGTTCGACAGTCGCGATTGTTTTGGGGCAGGAGGCTTCACGGATTGGGTTGCAGCACACAGTTTAACACACTCTTCATACTGTACTTTATGGCGCTGCTGTAGTGGAAGAGATTAGTTGTGCTCGAACCTTTCGTTGTAACGTGTTTTCGGCAGTCTCTACAGAAAACTTTTTTCTGCTGTTCATCTGCCACTTTGAACCCAAACCATCTCCAAATAACAGAGCCATTATTTTTCGTCTTTACCACAAACTCCTCCTCAGCAGCTCCGTCCAGACATGCCTCCATCTTGTCGCTCACTGCACGTTTTGGGGGGCGGGCCGCATTGTTCCCAAACTGGGGTAGTGAGGCGGGGCTGCGAAGTTGTGTGACAGACAGGTGGATCTCGATATACTTGGTGAATGGGTTAAATGCAGAGAAAGAATTTCACATTGTTCACACTGTGTGATGCATTCATTTGTGACTATAAGGAGCCGCTTTACTTTACTTTAATGAACAGCTGGATGAGGTTTGAGCTGCTCCAGAGATCTAAAGATCTGGGTGACTATTGATTTCTCGAGTTAGACCAGTTCTAAACTAAAAACGGTAAATTTGGACCCAAAGACCTGATTTCTGATCTGTCGACTGATTGATTGATCTGGGGTCAGTAGCGTTGGACATCAGATTATTTCCTTTACTATTTAATAAAACTCTCTGATGATTCTGTTGAGCCCTCCACCCTCAAACATTGCAGGTGGACACAAAGCTCTGAAACACAGACTGTAGTATAAACTGTCCCTTGGCATCCACCTCATCCACACAGTTTTACATTCCTTTTCAGGTGTGGTGTTCTCATCCCGGGGAGAATTCCAATACTGGACAGGATCTGAAGGCTCTAAATGAAGCCCATAAAGGAGGCCTTGGACACACTGTCCTCCCTCCACCCTCATTATTCCTCCTCTCTGTGTTTCCATTGCGTCCACCATCCTCTCAGACGCTTTTGTCCTTCCCTTCTGAATAAAACTTTCCTTTCAGCTAGACAAGAAAAGACTGGGTCCTCTTGTGGGACTGTGTTCCTGCAGGTGAAAATGGAAGGAAAAAGAGAGCAGGAGATAAAATTAAAGTCATCTCATTCCGTGCAAAGAGAAAAGGCATCCAAAAACATACAGGCAAACATTTATTGCTATAACCTGTACTTATTTTTTTGTGTAGGTTTTTTTTTGTGTAGTTTCTGTTGTGTTGTACAGTTTTTATTCTACTGTTTTTGCTGCTCTTACCTTTGTTCTGTCCACGTTTTAATTGCTTTAACCCACCTTTTATGTTTGCCATCAATTTGACCCTATTCAGTATTTATTGTCTCTAAATAAACAACAGACATACCCCGTGGTGGTATGCTGAAAGTAGGATTTGAACACATGGCCTCTTGTTACTGAGGTGTGTATTCTACCCACTAGGCCACCACCACTGTGAGAACACTGTCACATGCAATTTTATAATCTTCAAAAAAGCTTCCCTCCAATTTAGGGCCGTAACTGAACACAATCAGACCCGTAGAAGTGAGAACCACGGATAGGTAACATGACATGGAGGAGGGAAACATATTTTCACAAGAACTTTGATATTTCCTTCAATGGGGGCTTCATTACATGTATATTTTATTTAAAGCTTTACCGACACAAGTTTGGTAGCAATTTTAAATTGGGTAGCAACAGAATGTG
>JBBPCX010096524.1:0-23838 GCA_037974365.1 Hydrocynus forskahlii
TATATATATAACGTATGTAAGTATATGTATGTATGTAAACACTGAGTATATGTATGTAAATGTGGAGATGTACAAAAAACCAATGTTACCACTATATAGACTGTACTGAAATTTATGCACATGTTTTCTTTGGTATGCGATGTTGTTGTCTTTGGTATCAGCAGCGTAAATACAGTAATAAATTCATTTACAGTAATAAAAATACAGGGCTTTAAGAACAAAATGAAAAACACAAGAACACTCCAGATAGCTAATTCTAGACCGCGTCTGCCAGAGATACGTCACAGGGTAGCAGAAAATCAGCAGCAAGGAGAAATAAATAACATTATTGGATTGGCTACTTTAAAACCTCCCACCTCTGAGTACAGGTGACTGTGACATCCGGGCCTTGTCCGCCACACCCCCTCATCCTCGTGCTGGTTGTTTATGTTTGGGCATGGTGCTGAGCAGCGGAGGCTCATTCCGTTCAGATGCGTCTGATTACCTTGCTAACTGCTGCACCTAAACACAAACAACCAGCACGAGAACGAGGGGGTGTGGCGGACGAGACCCAGACGTCACAAAAGCCAAAAAAAAAATGCGGGGGATATCTGTAGTTTCTGTGTTGGTGCGAGGATTTCCATGAACAATTATTAGTTCAGTTCTCAGAAAAATCTGCAGAAGACTGAAGTCGCGAATGCTTACAACTATTTTATTGTGCGTTACTGCAGGTTTTTTTTTTACTCCTTTTATTTTGAAAATTGGTTGCTTTTTTGTGTGCTTGTGAGTGCACGCAGCACACAGCTCTGTGCATACACAGATATTCTATGTTTATGGCTCTACGTCTTAGCTGGTTTTTGCAGGGGTCATGCGTCCCATTACTTTTGTCCATATTATATGGATGAAAGTAATGGGACCCCTGATCCCTGTGAAAACCAGCCATGACAGAGTGCTGCATGGACAAAAGTAATAGGATGCCTGGCCATTACACCAACAGAGACTTTGATGACTGCATTCAGGTGAATAGACTTTCATATGGAGTTGGTCCACCTTTGCAGCTACTATAATGCTGTGGAGTCTGAGGGTAACTTTTTTTTCTAAAATACTAGATGAAACATGAATACCCTGGCAGGGGCAAATAGCTTTGGTTCTATATTTGATTTGATTACATTAATGTTTAAGTTAAGATTTGCAACGGCAGCTGTGTTACTGTGTTTAAAGGGAACACTGCTGTTAAAAAGCTCCTTATTTGTTTAAAGTATTTGCAAAACACGTTGGATATATAAACAGGTACACATTGGAGTATCTTCAGTTAGGTAGCAGCAGACATTGACAAAAACAGTAATAATGCTCCAAGACAAATTGCACACTTCACCCAGTAATAATTTCGAGAGAGTAGAAAATTAAACAGAATATGTTTGTGTCATAAAATTGCTTTGGGTATATTTCACATCATGCAGAGAAGAAAACTCTCCCCAGAGACCAATGCATAATGCTCTCTTGCGTGATCATTCCTGACAGCAGAATGTTCCAAACATACCTTCAAATTATCTATTAACCAACCACCAAAGTGAGAAAGATGTTAACCTTCATAGACCATAAACTCCATTGAAGTATTTACTAGTATTATGGTAGTTCAAAAGTATTACATTATTTCTATATTGCATATTCTCCGTTGCCAAGTATACTATTGAAAAAAACATCTTGAATGTAATACCTTGGTTTCTTTTCTTTAGGGTTTCAAAGAGGATCTCCGTGAACTTAGGTAAGACGTAATACATTTTCCAGATTTATTAGATAAGGTTTAAATAGTTTGAATATGTATATGATACCAATAAAGATGTCTTTTTGCAAACTACAGAATTTCTGAGGAGTTCATCGCAGACTTTGCAAGTGTTGTCTTTGGGAATAGGTAGGTAAAGATAATATTTATGATATTTATTTATTATGTAGGTAATATTTATTAGAGTTTACCCTTATTTTTATTTATTTGGTTCTCTAGAGGTTAATGGATATATTCAGGGCCAATACTGATAACTGATTAGTAAACAAGAACACTGATAAATGATATATGAGGTGATAATTATTACGTTATATTACCATATAGACTCATTCATTAGGTCTTAAGTTCTGTTCACTATGTCTGTTGTGTTCTGAAAGCAGTGTGCACTATATTATTATTCATTTTCTTGTTATTATTATTATTATTATTTTGTTTTTAGTGCATAAACGATCAGTCCGTTTTTTTATTTGTC
Source organism: Hydrocynus forskahlii (assembly GCA_037974365.1). Classification (NCBI taxonomy): domain Eukaryota; kingdom Metazoa; phylum Chordata; class Actinopteri; order Characiformes; family Alestidae; genus Hydrocynus; species Hydrocynus forskahlii. The sequence continues at coordinate 2,235 of JBBPCX010096524.1, forward strand.
TGTTTTCAAATTGGAGTAACGTTAAATAAGTGTTAAAGTTTGATGTGCTGACATCCATTTTCTCTTTCAGGCGATTAGCATTAGATGCAGTTGTTACGCAGCAAGGCCCAAGATTACCCAGCTTAGAAGAGTTCAGATGGAGAGTGGATGTCGCCATCTCAACAAGGTACGGCAGTCATATGAAAAAAAAAACTGAAAAATTGTTTACACAGGTTTCTCCTGTACCCCAAATGTAGTTTTGAGTTATATTTTTTGATGAACCAAAAATAATCAGACATGGTTTTTCTTAAAACACAATTTCTCTGGATATTCTCAGGATATTTATGCCACAAGTGAGAGAGAGGCTCAATTTTAGGTTTAGGTAAAAACCTAATATTTGAAAAATACCCTCTGTATATCATTGTAATTATATGTATTATATACCGATAACAAAGAGGTAACAAGTAGTCAGCCACATTTGTTTTTGTTTAACAGACTTCCAGGGCATCCATTCTCTTCAAATTTACTCACATCTTTTGACTTTATACTTTTGCATAGAAAATACACATTCATAAGCATACGTAAAGGTTTGTTTTAAAAAAGAAAATAGTATGGAAAAAATATTAAGATGCCTTAAAAATGTATGCAAAGCTATTATTGGGATTTCAACTTTAAGATGTCCGTGGGTAAGAAGTGATGAGCAGACAACAATTGAGATGTAGAGACCAGCCTGGGTTCCTCCCACTTTTCCCTTTCTGACTACAGCCGAGACATAGAGCGCTCCAACACACACACACACAACAACAACAAGACGAAATGCTTCCGGCGCCCATGTATATACCAATACACTGTTGATTAAAACACATTTGTGTTACAGTTCCTTGGCTCGAGCTTTGCAGCCATCTATTCTTATGCAGCTAAAGCTTTCGGATGGGAATGTCCATCGCTTTGAGGTAAATAAGTGTGCCTGCTTTTGTTTGTTTGTTTGTTTGCAAAATTACCCCAAGTCACAGACTTAAACCAGACCTTGATAATGCTATTCAGGTTCACTGATATACAAAATGCACCAAAAATCACAAAAACTGAAACATCTATCATATTTAGGTTGTCTTGACAAACCTTTTTATAATCTTTTCTTTCCCTAATCATTAATTTGTAGTTACTTCACCTGCAGTTCTTCATGACAAACTTTTTTGCGTAAATAAGAATAAAAAATAAACAACAAATAAAGTCACTCCATTAAAGGAAAAGTTCAGCATTCAAAATAAGTTCAAATTAACATTTTAGCTGTAACCCTCGAGTTAATATTGACATTTGTGATTTTGATCTTACAGTCTTTTCAAAATACCTTATTCAGAATTTGTTAACCAACCTTCCGGTCCAGTTATCTTTCATGGCACTGTTTGAATAAACCAAAATAACAGCTGGAGTATGTTGAGTATTCTTTGTCATTTCTAATACTCATTTTAATCTTTTTGTATAGGTTCCTGTGTCCAAGTTTCAGGAGCTACGCTACAATGTTGCACTTATTTTAAAAGAGATGAATGACCTGGAGAAGCGAAGTATCCTCAAGATCCAAGACTAACACATTCTTTAAACTGCCTTCAAAAGTTTTTCCATGTTCAGGAATACTTTTGTAACTGATTGCGCAACAGTTCACGCGATTAAATCTTATTTACACATACTTTTTGGTCCGTGCTTTAAAGTAGTAATACAGAGACTCCAAGCAACTCTGCTGTTCCTTGTACACTAATACTAGTGCAATACACTAATATACTACTCAAGTTCTATCTTGTCAGAGGTGATCTTACGGCAGTACCTTCCAGTCAGGGTGGAGGGTGGCTGGCAAATCTGGTATAGCAATAAATGGGCTCCAGGTTGCATTTTCAGGTAGGACCTACAAACTGCATGCATATGGTAAGGGTACCTGCTCAATACTGTCTTGCTTGTTGCATCGGGTAGTGTGATCAGTAAAGCAGCTGGTGGCCTAGTGGTTAGGTAGTTGCCCTTGTGATCAGAAGGTCGTGGGTTGAAATCCCAGGACTACTAGTGGCACCACTGAGGTACCCCTGAGCACTGTTCCCTGGGTGCCCCTCACTGGTGGCACCTGCTTCACTTGGTGAATAAGTTAAATGCAGAGAAATAATTTCACACTGTTCACACTGAGTGCTGTGGTGTGTTCACGCGTGACTATAAGGGACCACTTTATATTATCCTATTTTAATGTGTTGTCTTGTTAAACAGTAGGAGACTACAGTGGTAATGAATGGAATTCCTACTGACTAAGGAAAATCCATGGTTAAGCCTAATGCGTGCTTTCTCTTCACCTCATTGTGGGTCTAGACCGGCTGGTTGGGCAGACGTGGCCTGGTTTCCTAATCAAAAAAGTTCTCAGGAAGGTTGCCCTGCTCTCATTATAGAACCCTGTCTGAAACTGGGATTGAGTTCGTATGATGCCTGACGACCTACATCTCCCTTGCAGTTTATGTAATCCCCAGGCTAGAGGGCATAGCATGCATGAAACTGACACCAAATGAAAACATTGCATTTCATTCCTGTTCTTGTTCGGCAACATTTTTGAACAGTTTTCAGTGACACATTTTCTATCAATCACTTTTGTGACTGCAGACTGGCAACACGACTTGTAACATTAAGTACAGAGAAACAGGGTAAATACTAAATATTGATTGTGTAAACATGACAACTGATAGACTATGGCCTCTTGGTGTGAAATGTGTGTTACTGGCGTCCAGACGGACGAGTTGGGCAGACAGTTTGCTCGGGCTGGGTTGACCGAATTAGCGGCCACACAGACGCGCCAGTGTTACATCTCAATTGTTTTGTAACAGTTTTAGTAACCCATCCAATGGGAGTAGCGGCTAGTAACCACGTGATGACGCTTTATGTAAGGTTTTTTTTCCTCCTAACTGGCATGGGTGAGCTGAGCGATGGAGTTATCACTGAGAGCAAGGAGAGGAGCTGAGGAAGCTGGAGGAGCTGAGAACATGGAAACGTGTTCTGCCGGGCAGAATATCTTAGGGGGCTACAGAAAATAAATAAACCCACGTGCGTGCGCTGCCATGGGAACGGAGAGCGTGGGCAGCATGCTGGAGCTGGCGGCCGAGGCGTTCCAGTCGAGGAACTTCGAGCTGGCCGCGGACATCTATGAGTGCCAGCTCCTGCACTTCAGTGAGCCGGCCGTGCAGCAGGACCTGCTGGTGAGGAGAGCGGACGCCCTGGCTCTGGACGGCAAGCTGAGCGAGGCGCTGGAGACTTACCAGAAGGCGTCCGAGCTGGTCAGCCTCCGCCCCGTTCAGCTGGAGATCCTCCTCCAGTCCCTCGCGGGCCAGTGGCACAGGAAGGACAGCCTCACCCCCGTCGCGGAGGCCGGCACGAACCTCTTTTCCTGCGGAATCTGTCTCGGATTCCTCTGCGAGCCCGTCACGCTACTCTGCGGACACAGTTTTTGCAGAAAGTGCCTGCTCACGGAAAAACAGGCGACTTGTTGCAAAAACTGCGAAGACCGTCCGAAAGTGCCGGGGTTTCATGAGTATAAAGTGAACGTGGTTCTCAGTAACCTGTTATGCAAGTGGTTCCCGTCCCAGCTGAACGCACTCCGGCTGAGGCGAGAAGGGAACGGACTCTACGAGGAGAGAAGGCTGGAGGGTGCCTTAGAAAAATACAACGAAGCAATACGCATAGGTAGGTCAGCATTCTCCTTCAGTGGGGTAAACCTAGTCATGACCATTTTAACATCTCCAACAGGGTAAGCCTAGTCATGACCATTTTAACATCTCCAACAGGGTAAGCATAGTCATGACCATTTGAACCACATTAAATTGAGGGCAAGAGCAAGTACTTATGTAAATGGACTTCACTGTCCTGAAAGTTATGTAAAACATTAAAAAAGTGTCACAAAAAACAAAGCACGGCCTGCAGAAACTGTCAATAACATGCATCCGCTGAAGGGGTCGTGAGCTCACGTCATCATAAGTCCAGCTTTCATAAGCACAGCATGACGGTGTGTGATTACGTAGCCCGTTTCAAAGGAGAGCCTTTTAGCAGGGGGGGGGGGAATGAGGCGTGGAAGTTGAATAAGATGCAATCTAGGCTAGGAGACCAGCCATTACATAAGCGTGCACTGCCTCCGCTTGTATAACATCACAAGAGGTGGAGCGAGGATATAGGTCAGAAGTTAATAACGCTGCTTTTGGGTTTTGGAGAGGGACATAAGTAGCATGTTGACCCTGTCACAGTTGTGCATACTGATGCAGTCTTATTCAAGATGAATAAAAACAGTCCCACAGTCATAAGGGGACTAACGTGAGTCTACTTATTGCTGGCCTTCTCTGTACCCTTGATGCAGGATAATCAAGTTCAAGTCATTTGTAGTTATATGCACTTTTAACTTTTCTTGTTAACTTTTTTATTTTTCCAATTTTAGTTTTTTCTATTTTATGTTTTAGCCCTATTGACAGAAGTGAATTCTAAGTGAAATACACTAGATGGACAAAAGTATTGGGATGCCTAACCATTACAGCAACAGGGACTATAATGACATTGCATTCAAATACACAGACTTTAATATGGAGTTGGTTCCAATCCCCCCCCCTTTGCAACTCCAACAGCTTTTGGAGTTTCTGTGGGAATTTGTGGACATTAATTCTGTAGAGCATTTATGAGGTCAGACACTGATGTTGGACGAGAAGGCCTGACTGGCTGTCTGCATTCCAGTTTATCTCAAAGGTGCGTTGTCCAAAATGTCTAGGTATGCTGGAGCGTTAAGATCGCCCTTCACTGAAAGTAAGGGGCCAAGCCCAAACCCTGAAAAACAGGTGTGTCTCAATACTTTTGTCCATATATTCTATCTGTTAGTGCTGCCGCAAATAACAACAGGTAATACCCACCAATGAAGTTACTGAATTTACCAGTCACTTTGCACAACAAAGGATTATAAAGTTAAAAGGGGTCACATTGTCCTAATTCGTAAAGTTATAAAAGTGTAGTTCACTGGATTCTGTAATCCAGTCTTAGTAATGCTGATTTTCTTTGCAGCGCCAAAGGACCACATGCTGTACAGCAACCGTTCAAAGATAAACTTCAGTCTGAAGAGATTTGAGGATGCACTCAGTGATGGTGATATGGCTTGTAAACTGAAACCACTTTGGGCAAAGGTCAGAGAATTAAACTTATTCTGTTCATCTCTATTTTTTAAATGTACTTTATTTGTTTCACTGGTATATACACACGGTAACTACATTATTAACTCATGTTTACCAGTGTTGCAGATGTTTTGCTAGTCCATGTTAAATACAACCAAGCTCTAGCCTATTTAATATATTATTATACTATCACCTAAAAGCCAAGAGACACTCAAATAACAAATGGAATCTAGAAAATGATCACTAAATTGGTGTCTCATGTTAACATAATATTGTGTCATCTTCACTGCTTAGCTCTGCTCTTTTAGTTGTTGTATAGTTGAATGTAGTGTCAGCACTTTCTTGCCTTAATGTAATGAATGTATGAAATATTCCTTTACTGTGAGTACTGCAAATAGTTTAACTGTAACAAGAATAGGACATTCATACTCTGATAAAAATACTCCTTCATAGTCAGATCTGATTATACAAAACATATATGATCCATAGGAACATATATATAGATGCATAGAAATCGAGTGTCTACAAGTCAGGAGCTGAACTACACAACAGACCTGAGAACTGTGAACACATTACCACATATTATCAACTGTTCTAACATTATCTGTTATCTTGGTTTATGTTGTTTTTGAAGCATGCATATTATGACTGTTTTTTTAAAACAATTACGTTTTATCCTTGTGCTGGTTTAAATTCTTCTGAAGCTGTGCAGAGCTACTAAGTGAATTGTTCATAAACAAAACATGATAGAATGTTGTCTCTTCCTTATCTGTGGTAAAGTATCTACCCTTTAACGATTAGTGTCATTGCAAATAATAAACTTGTTAATTTGTTAATACTAAGATCCTTAAATAAAAAAAAACTAAAATAATTTGTGAGGAATAACGAAGCTGAATATGATTACAAAAAATTGTGCCCCAAAAAAAAAAAAAAATCACTGAACTGTATTGGAGCTCATTCAAGAACTGTGTTGATGTGATAGTTTTACCAAGTTACTTGTATTTTCAGACGGTGTAGCTGCTCGCTCTACGTAGGCGATTAGTGATTAATGCACATTTTGGCAAATTCTAAACTGAATAGTTCATAAAGTCAGATTGGGATAAATGCATGAGGCAGTTTGTGAAAACTCTTAATGTGGCAGCATTCTAAGTTTCTAAGTCTTTTTATTGTCATTATAAAAAGTCCCAAAAGTTATGAGTCAGATTGATAGCTCAGTGAATTGTTCACTTGCGTTGTTTTGCTGCAGAACTGCACAGCATTACATGTCCGTTTTATTTGCATTCCTCATACCAATTGTATTTTCCTTTTATTCAGGGACACATACGAAAAGCACAGGCTCTCACAGCAGTGGGGAAACCTGAGGAGGCTTTAACAGAGTATCTTATCTCCATATCTTTGGATCCTGAAAGCAAACTTGCAAAAATTGAGGCACAAAAGGTGAGCAGAAGTTTCTTGTAATACCAAGGCAGTCTAATAAATACAATTCAAGCCATTGCTGCCTATTTTTACATTTTAATTTTGTACTCCCATTTACAGTTGTTGAGTGATCTCCTTAAACCAGTCAGAGATCACGTGCAAAAGAAAATTCTTGAAGACACAAGCTTGTTGTCCTTAAGGACAAGAGTAAAAGGTGTTCTCTCTTCAAATTTAAGTTCCAGTGAATCTACCCCTTTGTCATACAAGGTAAGCAAAATGTGTAAACACACTGGTCTGTAAGATAATATAGTTTGGAAATGTACAAACTAGGGCTGACTGAAATGTTATTTTTGCAACAAATTGCAAAATTTAGAAAAAACAATTAAAATTCCAATAGAAAAGGGAATTTTGGCTGGAGTTAAGTATTTTGCTTATGGTTGCACATTATGCAGTTATTTAGTTGTGTTTGCAATATACATTCAGGAGGTTGAAAATGTGTAGGTGAACCCATGATGTGAAGAATAAGACTGTTTTATTTTTGATCAAAATCTTTGATCTGTTTTGGCTTCTGTGAATGCCTTGATTCACATTAAAAGATATTCTGAATCTCAGTGATAGATTCCAGCCCAATCTGCATTTTGGACATTTGTGTGATACTGGTATTGTCAAGGCCAATGTCATGATAACAGTTAACAGAAAGCAGAACATGTTATATTTTACCTATTTTTAGGACTACAAGAACATCAATAATGTTGCACTGAGTGGCAGTCCAAGAGCTGCTTCAACTACAAGTATTGAAAATCCAAATGAAAGAAAAGGGAGGACTGATAGATCTGCCAGAATCACGCATCATAACTTCCTGAAGCGTAAATACAGTGTTGAGAAGCATAGCAGTGATGATCACACACACAAGCGTTTTAAACAAGGTGAGAGGGTGACACATGGTTGACATAGTGGAAATGCTGTTGTTGTTTTTTTTGTTTGTTTAAAATGAATGCTGATGCATAGAGGCTTTAGTGAGTAGTGGTGTTATTTAATTATTATTATGATCATTTTATTCTGACCATGCTGTATTTCTGTTGACATAATGTTGATTTAATCACAAATGGTGCTGAAAAAATGTGTGATTTTTGGTCAGCCCGAGGCTTCAGTCAGTGATTGTGATGCAGATGTAATAAACTATAGTATACTGCAAAAGCTGAAAATTTGTGGCTTAATAATTATGATATTGTATCAAGGGGCCGCAAGAGATTCCTGTTTGTAGCACAGTAGATTATATAACTTTTACACAGATCAAAAATCATTTATGATATTTTTGAAAGAAATAGGTCTGTCATGTAAGATTAGCTTTGGAAACCTACAAGGCAAACTGAGGCTATGCTCCAATGTAATTAAAATTTTACAACCATATGAAGTTACACTGAAGGTAATCAGAAAGGCTCCACATGTAATGGCATGTTCATGAGCTTGTTGTAGTAGATTTGGTCTGATATCCTTTGAAAATGAAATACATTTTTATATATGTCAGCATCTATTCATATATAAAGAAGAATACATTGAAATGCAATTTCAGTTTTTTGAATGGGATTTTTCTAAACACTTGCTGATTTTATTTTCTGTAGATGAGCAGAAAACATGTGGCAGTGTAACTGCAGACCTGATTGACCCATCCGATCTGGAGTGTTCACTCTGCATGAGGTATTTAATAGCTGAGAAGTTACCGCTCCTAGAGCACGCATGCATGAAAGCTATTTGGAATAGCCTGCTTTTAGCAGCACAAAATGTTTCAAAGTAATTTTTTAAAAAAGCAAATAGTTTTACTAAGCACATTCAAGATGTGACTTCTGTGACGTGATGTGGACTAGATATTCAAGAACAAAAGACTTTTGCTAAAAAGACGGGTATAACAATTATTGATTTCTGCCTACGTACACCTCTTATATTTTAACATTTTGATACTCTTACCAACATTCATTTTTTGATATATGTATATAGATTATTATAGGCTTAGTTCTTTTCACATGCATTAATTCTTTTCATTGTGAAGTGATTGTTGTAATGTAGGCTATGTGCCTGTAGTGTATGTACAGTTTTGTATAATATGTCTTCTGTATCATTATGGTGCACCCTAGACTCTTCTATGAGCCAGTGACTGCACCATGTGGTCACACCTTCTGTTTGAAATGTCTGGAGCGATGTTTGGACCACAATCCACAATGTCCTCTATGCAAGGAAGATCTTTCAGAGGTGAGCTGCAAAATATCATTGCTCATAAAGGTGTTTGGGATATGTATGACAAGTCTGAAAAAATTTCTGTTTGTACTGATTTATTTTTAGGGTTGACTTTGGTAATATCAGCCTAGGTACTGTATATCGTTTTGTTGTTACTTTCTTTTACAGTACTTGGCACAAAGACAGTACTCAAAAACGATTCTGCTGGAGGACATCATATGCAAATACTTTCCTGCAGAGCTTGTAGACCGACAGAAGCTTAACGAAGAGGAAATTGCAGAACTATCCAAGTAAGTAGTTCAAGTGTTGCTGTGTGGTTTCATATCATTCTTCTCATGATATCTCCCTGCCAGACTACCTTGTCGTTCTTTGATTTCTGTTTGGGAGATTTAAGAGAGCTTACGCATATTGAGATCCCCAGAGGTGATCTTTGTGGGAACATTCTTTTTTTTTGTTTGTTTGGGTTTTTTTTTATTATCATGTGTTGATCTACTCATGCCCCTTTAACTGTGTTTCCCCAAATTAAATGACATGTTTATGAATTGTTGCTTAAATCCGTAGTTTTAGACAGTGGAGCAATACATTCATGACAGTGAGATGGCAGTAAAAGTGTGCATGTTTATTCATTCTATATGGTTTTGACAAGAAGTACTGCATATAAGCATGTCTTAAAAACTCTTTTACAGTTTAAACAAGAATGTGCCTATATTTGTATGCACCATGGCCTTCCCCACGGTCCCCTGCCCACTGCACATCTTCGAGCCCTGCTACCGGCTTATGATCCGGAGATGCATGGAAACGGGCACAAAACTATTTGGAATGTGCCTCAGCGACCCCACCAAAGGGTAAACAAACAAAAAAAAAACCTGAAAGCCAGACTGACTCAGCTCTTTTACAAGTGTTTATTAACTGTTTTACTTTTTCTAAAATTGACCCTAAAATGGCACTTTTTGTGTAGATTTGCTGATTATGGCTGTATGCTGGAAATCAGGAATGTGGAGTTTTTTACTGATGGGCGCTCTGTAGTTGATACCATTGGGAGGAGGAGATTCAAAGTAATCCAACACAGCCAGAGAGATGGATACAATACTGCTGACATTGAGTACTTGGAGGATGTCAAGGTAAAGAATTTGTGTGCACTTTACATGTATGAATGTTTTTGTGTTTAGTCTAAGATAGATTAATCTAAAGCAGGGGTCACCAATATGGTGCCCCCAAGGACCACATGAGTCGCCCACGGACCTGTTCTAAAAATAGCACTAGTGAGCAGCGTCTAACATTTAATTTTGTCCTGTTGCTATTCTTCTTTAATTGCATTTGAATTTATATAGATTTGAAAATGACAATATCTAAAAAAAGCATTTAAAACATGTTTATTATACATGACGTTTAGGTAGTTAAGGTAAACTCTCTTTGAGTGCATCAAACTGGTAGCCCTTCGTATGGCGCAGTACCCGAGAAGTAGCTCTCAGTTTCAAAAAGGTTGGTGACCCCTGATCTAAAGCATTTAATAACTAGTTACAACCTGGCGAACACTTGTTGTGTTTGTGTTTCTTTGTGTTATTGTAGTTATTTTTTTCTGTTGTCTCAGTTGTCCAGTACATTGTATCATAATTCATTTCACTATTAAATATTATTTCTTTTGTACTTTGTAGGTAAATGAAGAGGCTGAAGCAGAGTTGCAAACTCTACATGATATGGTGTATGACCAAGCTTTAGTCTGGGTCAACTCTCTCAAACCAGAACAGAAGGGACGGATAGAGGGCCACTTTGGTCCTATGCCAGTGAAGGATTCTGATCCACAGGTACTTAAAAGCAAAATACAACATATACAAGTTTGCCTATCAATCAAAGAGAAGAACCAGTCAAATGACTCTAAGTTCCAACCTCTCGGTTCATGCTCAGTTTGTTGTTTGGTCAATTTGAAACCATTAGATTGCAGTCTACCGCAGTCCCTAGTGGTGTTCCTCAGGGTTCTGTTTTGTGCTCTCTTTATTTATTATCTATCTGCTACCCCTTAGCAATATTTTCAGGAAATTTGGTACTCAGTTTCACTGTTCATGGAATACCGCTGTTGGTATTTTTCCTTCTTTAACATGGCTTATCCACCTAATTAGCTTATTGATAAGGCTTCCTTCAGTTGAAGTGCAGGACAGAGGCTGGAAACGACAGGAATAGAAGACCGGCATGGGCACTTTTTCAACATAAAGTATAAAATGTAACTTCTAAAAGCTTATTGTATTTAATAATGTTTGATAATAATAGTAATGGCATTCTTTTTAAATTACAAACGTAAACGTGGTATTGAAGAAATCTGTGCATTCAAATGGAATTTCTCCACTTATTTCAGTAAGTTACGAGAGAAAAAGAAGTGAGATCAAATGACTCCACATTGTTACCACGAATGATAGCAGCAGCTTCTGAGGGTTAAATGACAATGTGAATATATTTCCTGCAGTGTGATGTTCTTCTTGTGTCTTATGCAGGCAAGTCCCAATGGACCATCCTGGTGCTGGTGGCTGCTGGCAGTGCTTCCACTTGAAGGCCGAGCTCAGCTACCCTTTCTGGCACTCACTTCTCTTAAAGATCGGCTGAGTGGCATCCGCCGAGTGCTTCTCCTAATGGCACGCAATCGCTCTCGGTGACCTCCCCCTTTGCCTCACTGCCTCTTTTCATAGGCCTCTGCCTCATAGCCCTTGCATGACCAACTTATATTAAGCCTTCTCTATACATACAAAGTCCCATTACTGGGGTAAAATGGGCTTTGTTGAAACTGTAGGATCAACTAAAGATTTGGTCAGGCTTTTGCCGGTTGTTTGATCCTAGTCATCGACCTGATGGGTCATATACATTTCTGGACATTTAGGTTTTTCCATTTCATTTGTGTTTTTGGGCAGTTTTGGTTTTTTAATTATTATTTATAAATGTGCGTGCTTTTGACACATGGTTTGTGTTATAGCAAAGATCACGCGGTAAACTCTTAAAGTCATGATTAGAAATGTACAAATACAGTCAGAGCAAAAGAAAACAAAAAACAAATACACTACATATTTTAAGATTAAGTTATAAATGTTTAGTAATTAGCTGAATTTTGCTCTTTAGTGTGGTAAGAGCTTAAGTACACTTTTGGGATGGTACAATATTTATTATATTAAGATTCTTAATATGAAGATCTGCTCTGGTGAGGGAAGTGGGGATCTGCAAAATTGTTTATACTACAGAAAAATGAGTTATGATTTAATAAATAATGCAGATGATCTGTGTATTTTATGAAGAAAGACAAAGAGATATTTTGGCTGTTAAGACAAATTTGATAAAACATATTTGACACTGAAGCTTTGCAAAAAAAAAAAAAATTCAGGAGTATTCTTTGAAGAAAAGGGGAATGACTAATGAAGAACTTTAGCAATTGCAGTTCAAAATATTTTGTTTTAAAGCCACTACAACTGAAATGAAAAGATAATAAGAATAATAAGAAAAAACAACAAAAACTGACAATGGTAGTAAGAATGTGCTACTGCGGTGATTATATTAATGATATTATACAGCAATATTCTGAGTACCCTGGCAAAAGGGAGAAATATGCAGAAGTAATAGTTAACGATTACGCTTCTGTGGCTTAGTTGTGGAATGAACTGAAACTTTCAATTTGTTGTGTTGCAGCATTACCTCAGCTTATATTTTCAGCATTCAGTGTTTAATAGCTTAAAAGTTTGTCCTAAACTTTTAAATGCTTTACATGGTCAGCATTGTAACATTTGTGAAGTCACTAACCTTACTGTTGATTCTACATCTATGATCAAATAGAATGTAAAATCTATTTGATCATGCACACTCTCAGAAAGATTAAAATTATATTGATTTAAATATAAGCTTATTTTCAAGCTAAATTCACATTAGAAATAAGGCTAACAATCTGGTACCTATGACACTGAACTCTTTTGATGTCCATTTATCAGAATCTTTTTAAACTCTTGCTTCCTTTAGTTTCCAGATTCCTCAAAGCAATGTGAAAAATGTATATAGTGCCTTAATTCAGATATCTTCCATTATGCCAAAAAAGGAAAACATCCAAAGCATAAAATAGTACTCAAATGTAGCTTATCCTGTGTATTCAGATTGGATTATGGCCAGTTCCCAAAACTGTGTACAAATTGGGCTGTTTTTCTGGACACATAGTAATCCTAATTGTACACTAAAGATTTGGAATGGGGAATCCCCAGTGTAATTTACGTGGATTAATGTCTACTATACATATCAAATATTGTTAGTTTCCCCTTCCAATATAGTAAATGCAATGTAGTATTAAATAAATGTAGTGTTTAGTGTTTTAACAGTTAACTTTACTTCCAAATTGTAGTTAGAACACTAAGACTTTATGCAGGTAAAAATGCAAACAAACCAACCAACTAGCTCTATAAATTCTGTTTAAATCCTTGCACTGATATGCAAAAGTTGACCTACCTCTTACAAGGTCTAGTAGTTCTTCCACTGAATCATTTAGACCTATGTTGAGTGACTTTGGAGTCTTATTTTGGTTGTTATGACGATGCCTTTAAATGTATATCTCTGTTCATGGAATTGAATGTATGTTCTAGGCATCTTGTGTTTTATTTGTGTTTTGGTTTAGTACTCAGTCAGTGCTTTGTTATATGAAAAATGTAATTTAAATAATGTATGGTCATGTTGCATTGAATTTCAGTGCAGAAAAGGAGCAATGTATTGTGCCAACACAGCAAATTTTTTAATTTGGTCATGACCCATGTGAATTGTGGTGAAAACATCAAAGGTACATTAAAACCCATAGTATAAAGAAGTGGTGTTTTTCAGCATTTCACAAACCAATGCAGTGTGCTTCCTCTGCAATTGGTGAGATATAGACAGACTTGTGAAGAGGAACAACACATTTAAAACATAAGCAAGTATTCTGCAAATCTTTAGTAAGTAGGTCACACATGGAGGAAGGAAAGGACTCTGTGCTAGTGGAGCCCCACTGACCCACATACTTCGCCCTGCCTTTTTTGGAATGCTCAGGGGATACCCTTACACTGCAGCATTGAAGCATGTTTGTGGCCATGAAAAATAATCATGGGTTACTTAATCAACACAGAAGTGAAAATACAACAGAGTTACCAAAACAGAAAACAAGTTGCTGCTTTAGGGACGTTTCCTTGCCTTGCGTCCTTTTCCCATGCAGTATTAATCTAAGAATTGTCTGTATAGCTATTACACCTTCTTGGAGGATGTTAGGCAAATACTCAGTGCTCTTTTAGTTAAATTGTTCATCAGACCTGTGGGTGCAGAAACTTGTTCAGGGACCCAACAAGGCTCACTGGTGCATGGGGGGGCTAAAGGATAGCCCATCTGCTCCAACCCCACAGAAGAGCTACTGTAGCACAAATTGCGGGGGAAAAAAAGTTGATGCTGGCTAGGACAGAAAGGCGTAGCTGCAGATCAGAAAGAGTGCCCAGGCTGACTCCTGTCCACATCTGAAAACACATATGATGGGCATGTGAGCATCAGAACTGGACCATAGAGTAATGAATTATGTGGAACACTGGATGTGTGTGCATCACTCACCAGGGGAAGAATAGCACCAGGATACACTATGGGAAGAAAGCAAGCCAAGTGGGTCCTGTTCCGCTCCGAAATCTTGCGTCCTGGCAATTATGTGGATGGTACTTTGACATGTGCCACCTACCTAAACATTGCTACAGACAAAGCACACCCTGTTTTGTCAACAGTATTCTTTAATAACTGTGGCCTCTTTCAGCAAAATAATGCACACAATTGGTTTAAGGAACATGATAAAGAGTTACATGCTCTGAAATAGCCTCCAAATTCCCCAGAGGTGAGTCTGATCAATCCACTGTGGGAATGCAGAGAAAATAGTTATATCCATGGAGGCCCTACCTGACAACTAACAGAACTTTACAAACACACACATATATTTAAAAAATATATATTTATATAGCTCTGGAAAAAAATAAGAGACCACTGCAAAAATGTTCAGTTTCTCAGGTTTGAACTGCTGACAACATTCCTCCAAAAAAATTCCCAAAAAATATATTGCATAATTTTAAAGGAAATGACAACACATTAAAATAAGAGAAACGATGCAGTGGTGACAGAACTTGAATAATAAAAAAAAATAAATCTCTTGTTTACTCCTAAACAAAATGGCAAAAATTACCTTTGACATACTTCTACTAGTGTTTTTCCATCCAGCTGGTCACACTGGAAGAGGAGAGTGATGATAACATCAGTGTTTTTTTTATACTTTTCCTCATTAAATAAGATTTGATTCAGGTGATCAATAATCAGTGGTCAGAGGTGCTTATGTAGGAATTTAACAGACACTGGCATGAAATGGATGTCATATTCAGAGAGATGCTGATTTTAAAATAAATTGCAGTGGTGTATATATATATAATAATAATAATACATTCAATTTATAAAGCGCTTTTCAAAATACTCAAAGACGCTATATATATATATATATACACACACACACACACACACACACACACACACACACACACAGGGGGTCCTTGAGTTACAACAATCTCGACATACGACATTTCGACTTTACAACGCTCACTCCCACTCGGCTTACACCGTTAGCCTCGTACTTACGGACTACGTGGGTTGCGTGCGGCAGAAGAATATGTATATGTGTGTGTGTGTGTGTGTGTGTGTATGTACACACACAACTGTTTTGGGAACTTGGAGGGTGCACCTATCCCTTCCCAACCCTCCAGTTAAAAATCATGTAACATGGACAAAAGTAGGTCAGAGTGATGCATTATGGGAAATGTTACCTAACTCACCCAGAAAGGAGACATCTGGAAGGTTAGGTGGCAAAGCTTATTACTGAGTACCAAGGCTGGGTAATAACTACCCTGCAGATTCAAAATGTTCTGGTATTAATGTCTAAAAGTCACAAAAGTGCGCAGTGATTTTCTCAGTCAAAGATACAATTCCTGCTATAATTATTTTTATATACAGCTTTATCGTGAATAAAATTTAAATTATTCTTTCCATTAGCATTACAGGAAAATTTAAAGGACTTTCTTGTTTCGCAAGAGAATGCAAATGCGACCCGTATCAGAGGCCATGCTGACCCTCATAAGCCCCATGGAACTTCCAGCTGTTGTGTGTTACTGCCTATGGCGTGCTGCTGTGCTTGTGTAATCTGTAGCTAACCTGTGAAAATGTCTAAGCCCCTCAGCAACCAGCCCTTGTTGTTTATTTAGATGAATGACCTCAAATGCGAGATGTAGATATGTTGTGTAACCATCCTACAGGACCATCATTTAAATATCTGATGTTTTGGCCTCCAGCTGGCATCACACAGAACAAAAACAACATCTGGTGAGATTTTGCTTTTTATTAGGCTAAATGCAAGCATATTAAAAGTGCATATTAAAAGTTTCTGTATTTTAACAAATTGTAAACCATTTTCTAAAAGGAATTAAATAATTATCAGTCCAAATTGCACTCTTATACCAGCACTTATTTTTCACTTTATACAAAAAAATGTGTCTTTATGTTCGATGATAATCCAGGCCATGTATATACGTGTTCCAAATTTTTCTTAATCATAATAATTATGATAATAATCATAATTATTATAATAATTCAAACCTCTTTCATTCAGAAAGAGCTTGTTCATGGGCAAATTAGTTGAATAAGCTGTGTTATATTAGGCAATGCAACAAAATTTGCAGGTCAGGGGCACTCCAGGGCAAGGCTTAGGAACCACTGTTACAAAACATTACTCAGCCTCTAAATTATTAGTAATTCATGTGGCTTGTGCAAATTAATGGGGTGAATTTTTAGTTAAACTTCAGGTCAAAATCAAGTCAAAGTCAAATAGAAAAATACCTCTAAACCTCATCCAGCTGGCACACAGTACAGTACTGAAAGACTGTTGTAATGCCATTCTCTCTGATATCCCTAAAAAACTTCTCCACTACCTACAACCTTCCTACAATGAAATTTCTGCAGCAAGGTAAGTTATATGCTCCAAGTCAGCAGACCACATTACACCTTTTTCTCTCAACTCCATTGACTTCCTGTGGACTACTGAATTAAATTAAAAACATTGCTTTAACACTTAAAGCTCTCCAAAATCTTGACCCTTCCTACCAGACTGTATTCAGATTTATACTCCCTCATGATCTCAGCAGCAGTTCTCACAAGGTACTTGCACTTTCTTTCTTTTCTCTAACATCCATCAGCTATATTTAACATCATATTTTAAAACTGCTCTTAAAACTTATTCCATATAATGTCCATTCCCACAAGAAAATGTCACAAGAGTCTACTCTTGTAATGTTTTATAAGACTTAAGAACCCAGAAAAATAGATTTTCTAACCAATCCTCAAAGAAGAATCTCTCAAAATCTTGCAATTATGGCATTTAGCAGATGCTTTTAACCAAAGCAACTTCAATTCCCTAACAACAGTGGACAGTCTCCCTGGAGAACTTGGGATTAAGGGTCTTGCTCAGGAACCCAGTGGTGGTATGCTGAAGATTCAAACCCATGACCTCTTGGTCCAGAGGCAAGTATCCTACCCACTAGTGACCACTAGGCCTGTCATAAGTTCAGGTGTTTTTCCAACTGGATATATTCTTAGTTCCTGTGGTTGGTAAAAACTAGCTCCGCCTGGATTTTGGGACTAAGAACGTCACAATAAAAGGCCTGAAGAGCCATCTCATTCCATCTGCTGTCCGCAGCCCAATCCAGAAAGTAATTGAGAAATTGGAGATGGACTGGCTGCCCTGGTGCAAGCGGAGGAGTCGATCACTGCTAGACTGCCACTGAAACTCTTTCCACTTCATCTCCCTGGCCATGCCCTCATCTCGGTATAGAGAGTAGACTTTAGATGGGCAGTATATGGATTTCCCTGGCACTCCAGGAAAGCCTGAATGGATGCGTGGGCTGTTTGGTCCTTGTTTTAGTTCCATGCGGCAGAATCTGCAGAGGCGGCCTGCTATTTGGCCTTTTCCTCTTTTTTGCCGCCTTCTCCAGCTCCCTCTGGAAGAATCTGTCGCCACAAATTCTTCAAATGGCATCTTCTTCTACAGCAGCATAACTTTGATACACCTTCTTTGAGCAATAAAAATAGTGCACAGGCCCTTGCTGATAGAAAAAGTAAATGGAGGATCCATCAGTCTGATATTGAGACTTGGGCTGTCCACAGGCAAGACAGGTCTTTGTCTGCCTTCTCTTCTGCTCCAGCTGGTGCTGTTGTTTTTGCTGCTGCTGCTCTCCAAGATTTTCTCAATGGAGTCTGGTTTGCCTGGTTGAAAAGAGCCCCCCCCCCCCCAAAAAAACAAAACAAAACAAAACCTGCAGAACAGCGCCAAGAAGGTGTAGTGGCCAAAAATATATTAAATTCGTAGTGATTTTAGCACTACTATAAAGAATGAATGGGAAATGGTTAAGGGCCGTTTACCCGCCATAAAACCTGCAGAACAGCGCCACGAGGGCGTAGTGGCCAAAAATATATTACATCCGTAGAGCTTAGAACTACCACTGAAAACGACTGAGAAACGTTAGGAGAGTGGAGGTATTATTTTTCTGAGAACGGACACGGAATTCCGTGTTGGACTGGCTTTTACACGCTGTGGAATAATGGGAAACAGGCGAAACTCATAAAAGAGAAAGCAACCGAAAGTGAGAGGCAGGAGGAGAGGCCCGTGATTTTGTTTTAAAAATAGTATTTTTTTTACTAATACTTGCTTTATTCTCAGACTAAACTTACCTCTAATAATTTGTAAATGTATGGGAATTCCTCTCACCTATGCCCTCTTTATAAATATTTTTGTTTGGGTTTTTTTAGTTCACTAAAATATATATTTAAGAATAACAACGGAATAGATAAAGTAGTTAAGAATATGTACCAACTGATGTTCACTTGTGTCCCACACATATACTGATAATTATGACATCCTAATAAAAAGAGTGAGATTATTTTTTTAGCTGGAAGGTCTGTGGAAGGTCTGCTGACAGAGTAGATGGTTCATGAAGTAAAATTAAATCAGTTTACTCATTTTGAAATGTGTCAAAGCAACTTATCTTGGACATGTTTTGTATTATATACAACCACAACCCAGTTTTAGCTTTTTGGCATGGGCAGACAGATTCTTATTTAAAAAAAAACTGTCCTGGTACCTAAACAAAATGTTACTGATCCTTCACTGTATTAAACAGGAATGATTGGGTTCTTTCTGTTCCACAAATCATAATGAATGTCTCCTGATTACTATATTTATATGTAATTTATGTCCTTAAGTTTCTTAGATTTAGAATCAGGGTTAAGTAAGAGAATTTCTGAATGTACTGCATCTGTGTCCTCCAAAGATATGTAAGTCAAATGTTTGTGGAATTGTGGGTCAGTATCACCTTTTTATGCCTTATTTTCGGTGGGATTAACTTTCATCCTATCAGAATTTACCATTCTCAGTTTTCAGTTCTTTGTCTGGACAGATGTCACATATAATTTATGGACCTACCACAAGGATGCTCATTCATTAAAAAAAACCTCAGTAAGCCCATCACACATCAGAATTAGAATACTGACCAAATTTCCAATGCATGATGCAACTGTCTCTGGGCATCTAGGCATGGTTAAAGAACATTTAACCTAATAACTAGGTTAATAATACATTTAAGAATTGTGTGTTTTCTCAATAAACTAGAAATCTAAACATGAAAAATGTAATGCATTTCATTTTCTTTTGCGCATGAATAAAACTGCACATCCACAGTGTTGCTTTTTAGTTCATGTGCTATCATCAAGTACAGTTCAGTGACTGCACCACTAGATGCCACTCAACACCACAAATAACCAGTAAAATAGGTTGAGATGACTTCCTCTAACAAATTATGATTTGTGATCTATTCACAGTCTGGTCCGTCCTCCACATTTTTTAATTGAAACATTTTGATGTTTTTTTTATGTTAAATCTTTTTAGTATTTATTCAGCATCCTCTGTAGTGGAGGAATTATATTAAACACAATGCTAGTGTTATGCATGAAAGATAATAAAAAAAATTAAGGTTAAAAGTATTTTATTTAAATTAGCATTGTAAAAAAAAAAATATATATATATATATTATTTTTTTTACATATATATAATTTCTTTTCTTTTTATGTGTCTAACTGGATTCACATACTCTGAGCCAGTAGTCACACTGTCTTAGCAGTTTTAGTACAGAATTATTTTGTTAGAAAAAGTCAAGAGTCATCAGGATGATATATGATTTAAGGATTTTTTGGGGGGCTAAGGAAAGTTTTACAAGGAGGTTTGATGTCACATCTTACAGTAACATTACTATTCATTAAGCTGATAACTGAAGTGGGTGGGAAAGCCCCACCTAGCAAAATCTGTGGTGACTTACATCAGTTGATACATCACATTTGTGCCAGGATTGCTTTAGAATGGTCTGATTCAGTAACATCTGATTCTCATAGACAGGAATTAAGTTCAAATATTTATCTTAGGACTCATTGTAAAATTAGGACTCTGACACCCAAAGTAAAAATAAATTAATAATCATGTTATATAATACATGAAGGATTTCCCAGAGTAGCCAGTGGTGCAGCTACACTAGCAAATATTTTATATAACTCATGATAATAGCCACACATTCCCAGAAACAGGGCTCCCTTGAGGAAGGACAGGGATGCCTTATCCAGGGAGGAGCCAAAGTTCACCAGCCAGTCAGGGGGAGAAACAAGAGGGAATGGAGTGAAAAGAGACCAGGGAGAGAGACTCTGTCTCTCTCCCTGGTCTCTTTTCTCTCCATTCCCTCTTGTTTCTCCCCCTGAATGGCTGGTGAGAGAGACAGAGTCTGAGGTTATGTTCAGCCTAGTGGCTGAGTGGTTTTGTTTGGGGTTTTTGTACTTTAATTTCTTTATAATTTTATGCATGAGTGTATGTATACAGGGGGTCCTCAGGTTACGCCACAGATCCGGTTCTTCGATAGTGATGTAACCCAAATGTTTGTGTAAGTCGAAGTCACCTAAGTCACTTACCGATCCTAACACAGTTGTAAAATGATAAAAACACAACTAAGCCACAGAAAAAAGAAAAGTAAAACTCCCTCACACATATGCTGCGTTTCTGCGTATTCTTCCACCGCACGCAACCAAACTATTCCGTCCACGTCATCCATAAGTACGAGGCTAACGGTGGGAGTGAGTGCCATAAACTTGAAATGTCGTATGTTGAGACTGTTGTAACTTGAAAATGTGTGCGGCCCGATGTATGTGGGTAAAATCCCTGCTTATTACTGAGTGCAGGTGTTTGCACTCAGTAATAAGAAGAATGGGTCATTCTGAAGAGCTCAGTTACTTTGAATGTGGCATTGTAAACAGTAAGCACTGTTGCTGTGAAAGAAATACATCAAGAAGCAACAACAGCTCAGTGATAGACTGCACAAACGCACAGCTGACAATAGCTGAAGCATATTTTGTGTAGAAATGGCCTATTCTCTGATGTACCAATCACTACAGAACTAAATCAGCCTCTGGAAGCAACATCAGCAGAGAAGCTGTGCATCTAGAGATTTATGAAGTGGGTTTAAATGGCTGAGTCACTGTAGATAAGCCTAAGGTCACTGTGGGTAATGCCAAGCTGGAGAGATATAAAGCATGCTGGCACTGCACATGGAAACGTATTTTCTTGAGTAATGAATCATCCTTTACTGACAGTCTGATAGATAAATCTTAGTTTGGCCAGAAGAATGTCATCTATTGGAATGCATAGTGCCAGCAAAGTTTGGTGGTGGTGGTGGGGG
>JBBPCX010096532.1:0-23836 GCA_037974365.1 Hydrocynus forskahlii
ATGTATATATATATATATATATATATATGTGTGTGTGTGTGTGTGTGTGTGTGTGTGTGTGTGTGTGTGTGTACAGGAAGTTTTTATTTTGGGCAGTTATCCGCTTCGTGCATCCCATGTAACAAAATAAATACACATGCCCTACAGAGAATACACTTCTATATACCGTAAACCCCTGACATTCATGGGGCTTATGTTCCAAGGGCACCTGCGTATAGTGAAAAGCCGCAAATTTGTGATGCAAAAAAGAACCTATTAGTTAGGTTCTGAGAAAAAATGACAGGGGGTTTACTGTACGGTAAATTATTAAACCTAAAATACTGGGGGGAACAGGTTGAACTCAGCAAACAAATAGAAATTGCGCACTAAATGTGTCATATTTAAATGGGATCTCTGTTGAATGTGTGCATATATTTTTCCTTAAAGAATCAACAAAACATGTGATTTGACCAGGGCTGTTCAGACTTTTGTATACGACTCTAGAGCAAAAATAATTTTTTTGTCTATGAAATAACAAAATTGCAATTAGCGTTAACATTGCATTTACCCATCACACATTGTTGGTTGCAGCTGATTGTTGGTTGTTAGACAAGAAGGGATTTTCTCCTCTTATTCATATTTCATACTTTAAGGCATAAAAGAATATTTGGAGGTTACACGCTGTACGGGACTATGCCTTATTTTCCTGCAGCAATTGCAGACTGCCAGAATCTAATTTGGCCTTGTTTTCTTGTATATTTATTTATGTGTTAAAATGAATAATGTGGGAGTTTACCACATGAAATTGTGCCTGTGATCAAGTGGATTTATTTCTGTTTTTTTTTTTCCAGATCCACTGCTGATAATAATGTTCTAAAATCTAATTTATACTGTGTATGATGCAAGCTGCTGATAAGTTGTTTTTGTTCAAATAAACATATTTGACATTTAGGGTTTTGAATAGGAGCTTGGTTTATTTGTATGTGCTTGTTTTATTTTGGGTAATAAATAATATAAGCGATACATAAGTAAAAGCAGTAAATATCTAGTTACTATTCTGATCATTTTAATGCTTTTGCCACCTCAGTCATGATATATGAAAAAAGTTACTTTGTATTTAAGGATATTCAAAAGGATATTATTACATAATATACAGTGTAATATAATATAATTTGTGTATTTTACATTTTTTGTAGTATATCGGATTAGATTCAGTGATCTTGTAATATAACCTTGCTGTCAGTGCAAAGTACCTTTTACAAACAGAAATAAAAAATGTAAGTAAAAGTGATCAAACTGAACCATATTTAAGTCATTTTAGTTTATTTCTATTGGTGTGTTCGTCATGACATTTTGACGCGGAAGAAATGGCAGATTAATTTTCAAATTGCAAACTATGTAAAAATCAATCAATAAATAAATACAAATGACACAAAGGGAGAACCAAAGCTTTGTTCCAGCAGTGACAACATTCTAACCTCATAATTTGCTACAGATACAGTGGTGTTGCCTGGCAGGGCTATTTTGGGGAAAGGAAGAGGACGAGTCTGCTGAAGGTGGACAGCGCTGCACTTAAAGGCTAAATTTGAAAATAACATGGCGAGAGGAAGCTCTTCGATGTGTGAGCAATCAATTTACGGGGGTCATTGGAGACCTCTGGCATGGCCATCTTTGACCTTTGGCCCTCTGAGCAACCCCCATGCCAGGCCATATTAAAGTGTTGACCACCGAAGCAGTCCTCTTTCCCCTGGACGCATTAATTTTACACATCCGCTGAGGCCTCATTGAACTACAGTGATCAATAACTGCCTGTTTTAGTTTACAGTCTCGGCACCAGGTCCCTATATCCAGCTCGTCCCAGTGGCACCATGATTTAACCCAGGTCAAGTAGAGGCCACTCCTGCACATGTGTAAAATATTCTTTAAATGTATATTGCGGTACACTTCAGTACTGGATGTTTTTCCAGTACTCAACACAGAATTCAGTATTGATTTTTTGGAGGTGCAGTAAAGCATTTATTCGCCATACTTACAAAAAAAACTCTTAGTATAAAAGACTTAGGTTTAATAAAAGATTTGGGGTTTAGAAGGCTGCATAACACAATGGTTTAATCAAAAAGAGAAGCTGTAGATGTGAACTGTTGCAGCTGCCTGTTGGCTAAAATGAGTTTTGTTTGTTTGTGCAATGATGAAAGGTTCATGTGAAATGTGATAAAGATGGAGCATTCCTGAAAAAGCCACTATTCATCAGCTATGATAAGATAAGATGAACGTTTATTAGTCCCACAAGCTGGACATTTACATTGCTATGGCAGAAAGTGGACAGTACAAAGGTAAGAGCAGCAAACCAATATATTAAAAGCTATACAACACAAGAAGATAAAATAAAAAGTACACTTTACAACTAACACAAAAAAGACATTTGTGTATGTATGCAAATATATGAGAATATATAACTTATTATGTATGTGTATATGTACATAGCGGAAATATATATATATATCCATCCATTTTCTACCCCTTTGTCCCAAACCCTTTAAATGCAGCTGTCAAAAAGAAAGTGGTTCTTCTATGGAATCACTCTAAAGCACACTCTCTCTGGCAAGGCCGTCACCATGGAGTAAAAATTGGGGGAGGGACCAAATCTGTCAAAAACACCCCCAGCCATGTAAATGAACAAAAGTATTGGGACAGACCTGTTTTTCAGGGTTTGGCCTTCTCGTCCAACATCAGTGTCTGACCTCATAAATGCTCTACAGAATGAATGGGCACACATTCCCGCAGAAACTCCTGAATCTTGTGGAAAGCCTTCCAAGTTTTTAGGAAGCTTTTATAGCAGTAAAGGGGGGTGGGGGGGTGTGGGTCAACTTCATATTAATGTCTAAGTATTTGAATGCAAAGTCTCTGTTTGGTGTAATGGTCAGATGTCCCAATGCTTTTGTCCATATAGTGTATATGCACAATCACAAACCATATTACCTTATACGGCAGTTAGCTACTGAATTTAGCACAACATTACGAGACCACAACCATTCCTAAAATGATCATTTTCATAAAAAAAGCTACGACAGTGATACAGTCTAAGTAACACTATTGCATAATAGTTTTCCAAATTTAAATACAACTGCAAATAATGCAAGAGACACAGTACCGTGTTTCACACTGACTGGACCCACAGCCAAGCATTTATTTCTGCTGGGATTTGGCAGCACCACATGGACAAACCAAACGCTGTGTGCGGCCACATCGCGATACTAGAACTGGCAGCAATAACAACAGGAGTCTGTTCAGTTTAGTTGGGATTATGATTACCTTTATCTCTACATTTATTAATTACTTTTTTGTCCAGTAATGTGTGTTGTAACAAATTTGTTTCTTATTTGTGTATTTGTTCATACTGGTAGACACTGGGGGGTGGAGTGTAAAGGTCCTGGTGTGCTTTGGTTTAGATTTGATATGATATTGAAAATGTATGAAAGAAAAAAAAACATCAGGAGCACCATCAGGCCTGCTTTAGTCGACATCGTTTCTCACAAACCCTTTCTCTCACCCTCTCTGTCTCCGATGATACGGATTATGGGAATGTCTTTGAGGGATTTCCTCTGTAAAGTTCTCTTTGTGCTCCCCCCTCTTTTTGCCAGGCCCTGAAAGCTGAGATCCTATCCCATATAGCAGCTGACTGGAGGCATTCAGAAACAGCAGTATTGATATGCAAAAGAATTCAGAGCTTGGACTGCTTCTGTGCATGAAAGGTAACAAAACCTCGTATCTCTGAAATGGTCAACCAAAGTGTGCCTCATTTCCCATGTTGCATCACTTTGAGACAAGTCATTTTTGGTGCTTATATGACTGGACCTCAGGCTCCAAATTCTCAAACTGTTCCCTATCTCAGATTGTTGGACTAGTCATTGTAGGCCTTCTTTAAGTCATGATAATTGTTTATATTACATAGATCCTGTTATAGAAGGCTTATAATGACTTATATAAGTAAATATAAGCCATGATATCCTGTCAATGTTAGCAAAAACGTTTAAAATGAGGCAAAAAAAAAAAATGCAAAGATAAAGGAAAGTTAGGTACAGTGTGTGCACTTCATCAAACTGGAAGCATTCAAATGTGTTCAACTGAAAGTTTAGAATGCACACTTTGAACAGGATTTCTCTACTTGTTTCAAGTGGGAAGAAACGAAACAGCATCCAAGTAGGCATCTCACGCAGGACCGCCAGGCTTTCGCTAGCTAGGATTAGAAGAGGATTATAAAAGGGTTGACAAAATCCTTTCGATTATATCACTTCTACTTTTTGGCACAAAAAGACTGGTGACCCACAAAGCAAGGGTCAAGCATCGATACAAAACTGCTGAAGAGGCTGTTGGGTTGCAGTGTTCAGTTATGCATGATGCCAGGGCTTCTAATTTGCCAAGTCTCGTTCTCACAGCTTAGGAGGACAAAAGATCAGATTTAACGCAGCTACAATGGCTTTTACTGAAAAAGCACTTTTACTGAAGCACACATCATCCGGTGAAAAATCGGAGTGAAATAATTAAGCTGGTATTTATTGATGACTGATGGGCGTGAGATTATTCGGTGAACACACACACACACACACAAACACACATATACACACAACATACACATACACATATACACCCACAAACACATAAACATACACACACACATACACACAAACATACAAACACACACACACACAAACATACACATACACACACACACACACATACACACACACACACACACACACACATACACACCATATTTTTTATATGCTGAGTCAAGGTGTGGTCATCTGTATGGAAGAATGGATGGATGTGTCTCCAAACAGTTCTTAAAATAGAACTGAATGCAAAACTATTTGGATTTAACTTTTATAAAACTTTTAAACCTCCCACACAAAGGTCATGTTGGCCTCTTTCTACTCTTCTGTTGATCACGACAATTTCAAACACTTCAATGAAAATATGAGGAGTTTGTCCCGACAGCAAAGACATATAGGTAATGACAATATGTTCCTTTTGAACAAGGACATACTTAAAGACCAGCTAGACCAAAAACACTTGGCTAATAATGAAGACAAGCCAGAATATAAGCTTGTGCTCCTAAATGTTTGTTGCACTGATACTTGTTGCACTGTTTTGTTTTACTTTTTGTCTTCATGTCATGTGTTGTGTGTTTGTTTTTGTACTGTTTGTGCACCTGGGACTGTAAGAAATGCAATTTTGTTCGATCATATACTGTGTATGTGGATGGATGACAATAAAAGCTTGAAGCTGAACCTGATCCACCGATTAGCGATGTTTTTTTTGTTTTGTTTTTTCACTCATTGTTAGCAATATTAGCTCTTCTTTGCTCTGTGGGCAAAAACTAAAAAAAATCATTTAAAAGAATTAAACAGCTAAAGAATTGCACATTAAAAAGCCAGAAACATGAATATGACATTGTATATTACTTTTTTTTTGCTAATTCATAACATGTCCTGAAAACGGTCAAACAAACAAACTTTTTAATACACTATAAGATCAAAAAGCATTTTTTGTTTGTTTGTTTGTTTGTAGATTTTCAATTAAAATGATATTCTTTATATAAAGTTATGAAAAAAATCTCCCACACTATCAGGATTCCTATCACAGCAAGAAGATGAAAGCACGGCCCACACACAGACGTACACTGAATCTCTTTCTCTTCCCTCTATCTCTCTACCACAGCAGCAACTGCAGGCTTCCTGCGTCCCCCGTTCTTCCGCTCTAGCAGCGTCTCTCTCTCTCTCGCTCTCTCTGTGGGGGTCTGATAGGATCGCGGTGACCTCTGAGGTCAGGGGTGAAAGTGCATTCCTCAGCCCTCTGCTGGATAGTCATGATGACTCACATCCTGCCCTGCCTGCTGTTCTCAGGGAGAACGAGGGCCACGGGCTCGCATGTGTGGGTCACCCTGGGTGACGCCTAAAGCTAAATCTGATGAGTTATTTACAGGGGGCCTCACATCCTCAGAAAACAAGTTCAGATTGAGATTTTAGTGACGTATCTAATTTCCTATGTCAGTTCTGGACACAGTCTCATACATAAGCAGCATGCAGGGTTATGAAATATACACTACCTGTCAAAAGTTTGGACACACCTTCTCGTTCAACGATTTCCTTTGTTTTTATTATAGGTTACATTATAGATTAATATTGAAAACATCACCTATTGCTCTGATGACGGCTTGGCACACTCTTGGCATTTTTTCAGTCAGATTCATGAGGAATCGACCTGGAATGGTATTTAATTAACAGGTGTTTCTTCGTCAAGAGTTCATTAGTGGAATTTCTTGCCTTCTTAATGTGTTCTTAATGGGATCATCAGTTGTGATGGTCGGGTTGGTACACAGTTAGTGATCCTGTTCCACTACGGTTCTACTCCACGTTATGGCAAGAACCACTTAACTAAGTAAAAAGAAACAACAGTCCATCATTACCTTATTACAGAACATATTCCGGTTTGTTCTTTACTGCATAATTCCATGTGTTCCTTCATCATTTGTTGTTTGTTTTCAATATTAATCCTCAATGTAGAAAATTATTATAAAAACGAAGAAAAAACATTGACTGAGAAGGTGTGTCCAAACTTTTGACTGGCAGTGTATATAATATGGATAGTTCTTTTGAAAAAAATCTGGTTGGCCCAGACACATCAAAGCGGTTGCAAAATACTCAGAGCACACACATATGGTCCCACATCAACTGAATTCTTTATTAATATTCCAATTTAGTAAAAAAAAAAAACATTGGGCTGCTCATGGAATTATCTTTGCCTGTCATGTTGCTAGACAACTGTTGTTTATTCCAACTGTTGTTGATAATAGACTATATGATTTATGTTTGGTGGTATAGTTTTGTATGCTGTCAGTGCTTTCTGTCAGCAATAAGCCACTGAAGGTTGAGTGAGGTTCTGATTACAAATCTAACTGGCTGAGGCATGTTGTGAAGTACTATAGGCATTATTTGAATTCTGTATACATTTTTTTAAACTGAATTTCTTGATTAAAATGTAAACGTTTAAAGTTTAATGTGATTTCAAAAACGTACTTTATGGAATCATCTTGGAAGGTTCATTGAATAATCTTGGAGTGTTGCTTGGCAATCATAGCCTATTGTTACTGATTATGTATGGTTTCAGTATTGCATTTTGTTGCAATTATGTAAAAACAATAAGCATTTAACTGTGCTTAAAAGAAAAGTTTGATGAAGCAGGCATTTGACCCAGCAATTTATCAAGCTGTTTGTCTCAAAAAGACGGGGAAAAAAAAAAAATCTCATCTGCACGCCCCATTACAATCTCATTTCAGTCGGAGACATTTTCCAGCCAGTGAAACCAATGTTCAGTAAGAGGACTGCTGCAGTTAAATGTACGTGTGCATAAATATTTATACACTAGGTTATGTAGTTTATGTTAAAACTGATTTTCAGAGGATTCACAATGAATGTTCAGAAGGCAAGCCAATACTCATTCAAAGAACAGTGGATTGTTATTGCTATAGGTTGGACAAAATACACTTGATCATCATATCAGTTACAATAAAATAATTCAGTAACATTTACATACAGTTATAACTGAACATGAAAATCATGTGATTTCTATAGGGTGAATGCATTTTCCAGTCACCATCGCCAGTGTCTGGCTTTCCACTTTGCTATTGCTTTTGTTAGTGCGTAACATGTTAGTTTATCCACAGGTCTCCGGAAATTCACCATGGTGTCAGCCAGAAATAACTTTTATTAAGAGAACACTCGGTGGAATTTGCCATTTAAAGCTTTATTTGCACGAGAGAGCTTCAGTCACAGCACAGTGCAGGAGCAGCTGGGCTTCAGCCTGCACCATTACATTCATTCATTTATTAATTCATTCATTCATTCACTCGTTTTCTGTAACTGCTTAATCCTTACCAGGGTCGCGGGTACCCAGGAAGCAGGGACTCATCCTGGGCGGGGCGCCAGCCCACCACAGACCATTACAATATAATACAAAGATAATAGAAATTAGGTAAAATGTGCCAACAGGTTTAAACCATTTTTGGCATTAAGTCTAACAGCAGAGGTTAGACCACTATTTGACATTACAGCCGGTTAAAAGTATTTTGTATTTCATATTTAATAGAGATGTTTGCAACAATAGTTTTTTTTTTTTTGAGTGGAGCACCACTGAACTTTGCGGGGTTAATCCAACAATACTGTTTTTGCTCATTAAAAAGGTTAGTTGTGACGTGTTATGGCATTATATCTATGGTCCAGGCCAAGAGAGTAGGCTGGTTTTAGTCCAAATGCACTTCTGACAGTGATCCAGTTGATGGAATTGACTGTTGAAAAAAACAAACTATTTTTGAAATAAAATTCCCTGTGTACCATTGTCTCTTAAGTGCTTTATTAAGCACCAGTTAATATGAAAAGACAAAATTGTTCTAAAGTGGGTCATACGGGCCAACTTCAGTCAGAGCTGTCAGTCAGACAGAGCAAGCAGCTGCTGACTTTTGACCCCGGTACTTAACGGAGTCAGGGTTAGTGAGAGTTGGCTGTCAGTCAGCACTGGAACACACGTTTCCATTGAATCATCTCGTTCAGTACTGCTGTCAAACTAGCAAATGGATTTGTAAGATACAGTTCCATTTCAGCATGGAGCTTAGACTCTTACTGCTGCTGTGCTCAGGGGCAGATTTGGTGTTTCTGCTGGTCCCATGCAAAGCTACGGTAATAAAGTTTTTAAGTTTATTTGTACAGCACATGATCATACGCCAAATGTCACTCAATGTGCTTTACAGGATACAAATAGTATACAAAATAAAATGTAATAAAATAATGACAGAAATAAACGAAATAAAAGAACACAGAAAATCAATACAAGAAAATTGAAAGTGCAATTGAAGTGCCGATGTTTAAAAGAAGTCATTGTTTTTACATTGTTTTAAATGTAAAATACGGTTCTCGCCTCATGGCGAGCTTGGTAGTGCTTCAGTAAAAGCCTCCATGTTGGCCAGTACAAATTTGTGTGCTCATATGAAACAATAGTCATGTTAGTTTCAAATTCTCGTTCAGTTTATTCACGCTGCCATATGACTACCAGCATCCCCCCCCCCAAACACACACACACCACACACACACACACACACACACACAAACCCCTTCAGGGTGAACTCACAAGGCTAAAAAATATTTTTTCCCCAAACACAAGCAACACTTGAATAAGAATATTCGTCACACTTCAGGGGTTACTACTTGTTATTCTGATTAACCAAATCAATAATAGCAATCATGGTGTGTCCAACAATAAAGGCTGTATGGTGCTTCTTTTGTACAGCGATTGCACGCAAAAATCTCCCATTCCACATGCTGATACATTTCATTACAGCCAAAAAGGACATGCCTGACTCATAACTGCAACACTGAAATGCATGCACCAACTCCTCCGAGGGCAGAGTTGAAGGAGTTAACGGGAACAAAGCCAAAGTCTTACTGCATCACTCCAGCAAGATGAGGCTAAGAACCAGTAGAAATACAAGAAGCAGAAACAAGAAGTTCTGAAATAAGACAGCTTTTAAAAGAGCATTGACTTCGTTGGAGATATTCGATGCCCAGCAGCCTCTCAGTTGTGTTTAGCGGTCCAATAGAGTGGGTGCTTGTGACAAAGAGCCCAATGAGTTTTCAACACCTCAGACTAGAAAAACGGGCCGCGCCATAATAACAGCCAATAAAAGCTCCAGCTATGGCATGACAGAGGGGTCAGAAAAACGGCTCCAAAACCAAAGCTCAAGTGAACAGGGTTTGAATCCCTGACAGACATTGTGAGGCTCTTTAAGAACCTGAGCTGGAGTTCCATCATTTTTTCTTTTTTTCCTCAATGGTTTTCTGCATGAGGACCATATGTTGGAACCAGGAGCCAGATGTCGAACAGCTCTAGATAGCCAATTTTTTTTTCCCTTTCATATATAATATAAGGTTTCGCTCTGCAGCGGCCTGTAATTAAACAATGTGTTGGCAGCATTTAAGAAAAGCGCCCTGCTTCGGAAACATTTGCACCAGTGTTTCCTTTGTAATTAAGCAAAAAAGCTGATCAAACGTCAGAGCCAACATCCACGCTCTTAAGAAGGCTGTGCTTGCTAACTAAAAAGAATTTATATTTGTGGTTAATGTTAACGTCTGTTCAGCGCTTGTGTTGCGTTACGTTCTAGAGGCCCAGAATAAGGCCTGAATGTTTCAAATGAGAGGTTGAGAGCGTGTGTGCGGATCATGTGCCGAGCAGTTTGGATCTCTGGCTCTGGTCGCGCTGTTTGTGTACGCACAGCTGGAACGAGAAGCTTTAGAGTGAAAAATAGCGAATCTCAAAATAGCCACAAACAGCTAGGCAAAACAACAAACATATTAGTTCAAGACAGAAAAGAGCAACTGAACAGTATAACACAGCCACAGTCTGAAAATAAATGTGATTAACATACATATATGAAATCTGTAAATAAATGAAATCTAAAAGTTTAGCGTATGTGCCATCATTTTTGTGCCACATAACGTTTATTTTTTCCTCAAAACGTTACAGTAATTGCGTATGAAAATGTATGGAAGTGTGTTCTCTGTCTAGGCTCCGCCTACAAATGCAGTCATGTTTAGCAACTGCTGCTAGGTACAAAAAGTTTAACATAGCTATATCAAAATATCTAATTAAACATACTGAAACATTTTAGCACACAGCTCACCCAAATGATTCAAACTGGACCACAACAGTGTTTGTAATTGTTTAAAGTGGTTGTATAATGCGTTCCCAGTGATGAACAACGTGGGTCTTCTAACGATAGAAAGGCATTTTCCCTTCTGCTTCATGTTTCACACAAATATCTATTAAGAAATGCTTGTTTAAGGCTCACTTGGGCAGGGCAGGTTTGTGAGGGGAGACACTGAGACAGGTGCCACTATGGCCATGCCCTTCCTGCAGCAACAGAAAAACACAAAGATGGAATCGAGACAGAGGAACAGTCTAAATCCATACAGAATGTGTGAAAGGGGATATTGCACACGGACTCTAAAGCAGACATGCTGTCCAGTGATCCCCCTTGTTTGTGCTAAGTGACCCCAGACCAGGGGTGGACTTGCTTCTATATCCACCCCGTCACCTTTGACATTATATCAAAAGCTCCGCCTCGTCCAGGAGTCCTGACACAGATGATAGCAAGAGCAAAGAAGGCTGTTCAGCCCTGTTAAGAAAAGAGACGCCGTGCAGTGGCTGTTCCAGACCTTTCCATGGCCACGACTGAGCAGCTCAGTTCCCCTGTGTGTGTGTGTGTGTGTGTGTGTTTGTGTGTGTGTGTGTGTGTGTGTGCATGTTTGTAGTCCAGGAATAAGCAGCTGTCGCCCACTTTTGTCCTTTGCCCACACATTAGCCCCTCTTAACTCGCTGTTAAAAATCAGAATCAGATTTAGAAAAACTTGATTGATCCTGGTGGAAATCACTTATCTTATGACTGCACACACAGAGACAAGAACAACATCAATTATAAAGTCTAAATAAATCTATAGAATAAACCTCAGTATGAAATACCCTTGACTATATACACAAATACTGGGGTATAAATCCTATAGAAAAGTAACTTACATTTAAGTGAAATCTAACGACACAGACGGTAGTTGGGGGTGTGTTAGTGCACTTAGTAGAGATCAGTAGGACATCAATATAATAAGTAATATTGACAGAAGTAGTGACACTTCGCATGGTAAGACTATTGCACATAATAAGGAACTGCATATAACGATCATGTTTAGCACCTGATAAGAACATTGCACATGGTAGAGTATTGCACATCATGCGCATAGTCATACACGTGAACAAACAAAATATAATATCATTCATGTCTGTTGTCAGAGACTACCTTTGCACATTCTGAGACTACAATTCAGAGGTAATCCAGTTTTTCAATTGAAATTATAATATGAGGGACATTCAAACCGTTTCAGCACTTTTTAACTCTATTTATTGAGAATCTCAAGAACAAATTACATCACTGTTCTACATAGACACCGTCCTTAACAATGCAGTTTTCCCAGCGTCACACGACACTCTCAGGCACGCCCAATTACTCTTCTTTCTTGCCGAAACTTTTTGAATGTCCCTTGTATAAGCACGATGATTTGTAAGGTTCCCGTTCTGGTTTTTGTCCATATGCAGCCAACGTATCTCCAAAACGCTGAGATCTTCACACTCAAAAAACACGAGAGCCACCTGAAAACTGCAGCCGAATGCCTGAAAGAGTGCTGGTGGCTTAGAAGGGAGAAAAGCAGACTTGGCGTCAGTACACAGCTGACATTAATTACACTATATTTATTATTTATAAAATTATATTGATTCATTTCCACTTCTGACGGACAATCCAGTTTGCCATTGTGCCAGCGTGTGAATGCATGTGGTTGTGGGCTAAGCTAGGCTTTTCACTGGTTGGTGCCAAAATGGCATATTTCAAGGGAGTGGTTTTTCGTAATGGTGCTGCGGTTCATTTTGGATGGGCCTTTGACAAAAATGGGTGGGCTCAGGCCCACTGGGCCCAATCATAGAGCAGCCACTGTTTCACTGGTCCATTTGAACAAACAGAAAGAGATCTTATTACCTGCTTTAATAATAATCATATACAAAATTGCACACTAATGTTTTGCTGTTACTTTTCCAACCTTTGTCTTACAGACAGCCAGAGTAAAAGGAATGCAATTAACCATTTAAACTGGATTAGGAACATCATGTTGAATTTGGAACATTATAAAATTTGTTCTGCTCAGAGCAGATTGTTGTTCCAGTCCTGGTAAGAGTTGATCTGATCCTGGGAATTAGCCGTGCTGCCTTGGAGCAGCAGATGAAGCTGGGAAGTGGTTCGTCAGATGGCAAAGTTAAGTGGCCAAGAGCCATGAATAGTAATGCACCCAGGGTTAAGTTCAAAGCATGGATCCAACCAAACACATGCTGAATGAGGATCCTCGGTGCGTGTGTGTGTGTGTGTGTGTGTGTGTGTGTGTGTGTGTGTGGTAAGATGTATGGTCCTAATTTGTAGTGAATACAATACAGCATTGACTGGGCTACATTAAAGGAACACGCCAGCATTTTTCAACCTGATCTCTATCTGTCACATCTCTATGGTGCCATGAATTACCAAGCACAATAATGTCAATGTTTTTCCCTATACTTATGGGAGAAAAAAAAAATCATAAAACCCCTTGTCTTGAAACTCACCTATGACAGAAGATACTGGGCAGTGGCTGATTTCCCTGAATAAATGCTTTAAATATGTGACTACATAACAAATCGGAAGCTAGAGTCTCGGTTACTTTGACTTTTTCCTAAGGTTTTCTAAAATCCGTGGCAGTAACCCGTGAAACCTCCGTCCACACCACTACACTGGAGCTATGCTTTTTCCAGCAGCTTTGACAAAGGAATTCACGAAAAGGTTCCTCAAAAATGAGTGTTTGGCACAAGCATTAACTAAGAATTGCCCAGGGGCTTCTATTACAACTCAGTTCGGAGTCGGTGGGTTTCCTGTACTTTTCTAGGCACAGGCATTTCAAAATGACCTTAGTCGTGGAGGATATGCTGCTGGGGAGGTAAACAGAGATGAAGTTGTAAAATACTTTATTCAAATATTTATTGCTTAATATTGTTTAACATATTTTATTAAATCTAACTTTATGAAGATGACATAGACCGCTGCATTTTGGAATATGATTAATCACATTTATATAATACTAATTCACTTTTGCCCCAGGGAAGTATATACACCAATCAGCCATAACATTAAAACCACCTGCCTAATATTGTGGAGTCCGTCCTTGTGTTGCTGAAACAGCTTTGACTCATCGAGGCATGGACTGTTTAAGTATCTGGCCGACTCAAAATCTTGAACTCTTTGTCACGGTCCTCAAACGATTCCTGGATGCAGTGCACACAGTGTGAACAGTGTGAAATTCTTCCTCTGTATTTTAACCCATTCACCAAGTGAAGCAGCAGGCAGCCAGGAGCACAGCGCCCGGGGAGCAGTGTGTGGGGACGGTACCTTGCTCAAGGGAACCTCAGTGGTGCCACTAGCAGTCTTGGCATTCGAACCCATGACTTTTTAATCACAGGCCTGTCCTGCAACAATGTTTAGGTAGGTGAAACCTGTCATAGTGACATCCCAGCAGAACGTTACCCAGAGCATCACACTGCCTCTGTCGGCTTGTCCTTTTCCTATGATGCATTTTGGTGCCATCTTTTTTCAACGAAATGAGGCACATGCATCTAGTCATCCACATGATGTAAAAGAAAATGTGATTTTTCAGACCAGACCACCTTAACCACTGACCTATGGCCCAGTTCTGATGCTCAAGTGTCCAAAATGTGATGCACTGTGTGTTCTGACACCATTCTATCACAGTCAGAATGAACTTTTACAGGAATGTATGCTACAGTCTTCTGTGGGATTGGACCAGAAGGGCTATCCTTCGATTTCCATGTGCATCAGTGAGCCTTGAGTGCCCATGACCTTGTTGCTAGCTCACCAACTGTCCTTCTTTGGACCACGTTTGGTAGGTGATATCCACTGCACACCAGGAACACGCCATAAGACCTGCTGTTTTGAAAATGCTAGTCATAACTCTTTGACCCTTGTCAGCGCTGAGCAGATCCTTACACTTGCCCAGTACGTGTTTTATTCTTTTACATTTGAATACTTCAGATCTTGTTAATACTTGCAAGGTTTATTTGAATATCGAAATATTTTCAATGGTTCTAAAACTTTCACGCATGACTGTATATTCCAGCCTTTGACAGGTGCTATAGTAACAAAATGAACAATGATATTCACTTCACCGAGGCGTACATACAGTTACAACACACAGCAAGCAAGTTTACACAACCAAACTTCCGTGTAGAGCTTCACTGTGATGCCAACATTGTGGTGCGCTTTCTGCAGAGGATGTTTACTGTCACAGGATGTAGTGGATGTTATTTTCACTTTCACATCAACAAAGCATAAACTGACCCGTCTGTGTTTTCCACATGACTGTATCGACAACTGTTTTCCACATGACTGATGGTGACAATGCATTAATGACTATTGTACAGAACAGAAACACTTACTGAAAAAATGATGTGAAATGTTTTCTGTGACAAGTTTCTGTACTCTTCCTTTTTAGCAGATGTGGCTTAAAAAGAAATGCATAATAATAGCAGCAGATGGTGAGAGGATGAGATTAACATTCAGTAACGTTCAATCAACATTGACTCTAAATCGCAAAAGTGCAGCAACCAGCAGAAACCAAAAATATTAGAAGTTGATTTTTGAACGTCAAAAAAAACAAACCCTAAACTTACTCAAGCAATGTTTTTGAATGCCCTGTACTTCAGTTGATATGCAGTTCAGTGGGCTTCTAAATGTTTGCTTTTAAATCTTTTTAAAACTTGTTTGGATGTGTCGCCAGAGATCGTTTCTCCCACTATCAGCAGTCTTTCGTTGTTTTGGCAAAATCATCTGGTTTCACTGTACTTTTACAAGGCCTTTTAAAGCTGGTTACATTGCTTAGTCATACTCTAGTTCGTCCCACACAAGTTAGCAATTAACCTTCTGTTGATAGGTTATCTGGAGCAATTGCTCCCATTAGGACCACCCCTAGACGCCTGTTGCTGACAATAAACGCTCCTGTGGCTAAGAACTGAGTATTCCTCACTCAGGACAGACAGACATGCAAGCGTGTGGGCCTTTTTCTCCGAGAATATGTACATACGCCTCTGGAACATTATCTGTAAACCAGACCAGAAACCATCTCAGCTTAATCTACAGTGTGGACAAGTGAGTGAGTTTTGAAATAAGAGTTTGATATAGTATGTGAACCGTTCACTCTACAGTATATCAAAATTTCACAAAAACAAAAGCATTTACATAAATCCACCTGTTCAGCTGCTCCACCCAGTCACGTCTAAATTATAAGGAGTGTTTCCCTCTGGACTGTGTTTTGAATGAGGCTCAGTACAGAGAAGCCAATCACTCAGTCATTCATTCACTCAGTCATTCATTCACTCAGTCATTCATTCTGTAACCGCTTAATCCTTACAAGGGTGGCGGGTACCCGGAGCCTATCCCAGGGTCTATGGCCGCTAGGCAGGGACTCACCCTGGGTGGGGCGCCAGCCCACTGCAGGGAGCCAATCATAACGGAGCTAATTTACATATATCTGTCCTAAAAACACAGGCTGCTAAATGTAAAAGGATGGTGAGGAGTTTAGAAAGGATCACGTTAAAATGTGTTTGGTAAATAGACCCATACAATATTTAGATATGAGACACAGCAGATTCAAATATGCACCAATATTATTCCACCTTCCACAAATGTGAAACATTTCTGTTGGACATTTGATCCCCGGTCCACAACCTATGCAGTTACGACTGTTGAATAACTGCCATCCTTATCTTTCAATGTGTCGGGGGAGCTGATAAGCGGAATAAAAGTATTTCTCTATTGTATCGTCCACCGCGTTTAATCAGAGTTTGGGGTGCGCGCTGGCAGGCTAGACTCCAGCTGCTGATAAAGCCTTCCTCGCCAGCATACCTGCTTTGAAGTCATAACTTTCAGCCGCTTGCTGCTGCTCTCTTTGCCGTGCTCTGATAAGCAGAAAGATCTAGACTGAGAGGTACGGCCAGGAATGTTTACAAACAAGCTTGCTGTAGGTGACTGTAGGACTTCAAGTTGGCACAGCTGAAAATGCTAACGTGACTCATTTAAATGATGTTTGGGAACTGAAACTTTGGTGGACACTGGTCTCTTCGGGTCAGTTTCGAAGTAGGACCATGCTGTCCTTCCCTAAAGGTCACTAAAAGCAGTTTATAAGGGTGGCTCGTCTCCAGGCGGGCTGCACGGCCGCGTCCTATGGGTTTCAAGCAAAAGTTTTAGTAATACTTTATATATAAAGTGACAAGTTGTTACACATGAACACACCACAACACACAGTGTGAACAGTGTGAAATTCTTCCCTGTATTTATCCCATTCACCAAGTGAAGCAGCGGGCAGCCAGGGGAGCAGTGTGTGGGGACGGTACCTTACTCAAGGGAACCTCAGTGGTGCCACTGATAGTCCTGGGATTCGAACACACAACCGATTGCAGGGGCAGATCCCTAACCGCCAGGCCACAAGTGGATAGCACTTTGGATACTTTGTGAATACTTATTTTCAACTTACATTTAAATCGATTTCTGTTAAATTCACCTTCACCCAAACATTGGCCTCACTCTAACCCTGACCACAATCCAATCTCATCCCAGCCCTGGCCCAAGTCCTAACTCTAATGTTGAGAATCACCTGAGTTTCGCCAGATAACTTTAGATAACCTGCAATAAATCTGACAGTATGTGCAGGTGTACTTGTGCTCATAAATGTAAAAATAGTGTAGTCTCAGTGTAGTCAGTGTAGTCCTTAAAAGTAGAAAAAGTAGAAAAGTGAAGACAGGCAATATTATATGTTTCACAAAATATACTGCAACCATAATACATTGAAGTATAATTATACTCCCTGGCTAAAGGTACTAAAGTTGGACTTACCCTTTAGGGTTTTATCCAGATAAAGTCATACACAATTTTCTCCTCATTAAAACTGTAGCTAATACGTTTGCATCATTAGTTTTATGCTGGATCTACAAAGCTGAAGTAGTTAACGCCACCAGGTTAGCTGTGCAAATACTTTTTCTATTCTGTGTCAGAGACCAGACGAGCAAGTCTATTTGAAATGGTTGATCATTTTGATTCGCAGTTTCCACAATGCCTGGTCACTTCCATTGCTTCTCATATACTTCAGCCTTCAGTGCAAAACTAAAGAACATCAGACACTACATTTGAGCAGCTGTGAAAATTGCATGCATTGCATGTTTTGCCCAGTTATTGGTTTTTCAGAAAGGTAGAGCGTCTCTAGAAGAACCCAGATCACTCGGATGAAAAAAGTTTGAACCTCACCATAGGCTGTGATATTGAGTCTAAAGCTGTTTAAGAAATTTGGGTGGGCTATTTATTTTTAGCTCTGTTGCACTGAATCATTCTCTCGTCTGGAATGTTATGCTCACACACACTCGATGTGAAGCTACTCAGTAAATTATAGGAGTGGATCAATCGCCAAATTCTTCATTAAAAAGGGAAGTTCAAAGTCATACAGTGCTACAGAATTGAACATGTTCTAAAAGCAGGTTAAAAGCCTTTAAAGCCGGGCAGCTCAAAGTGATGTAAAGACGTGTAATTTGGCCCTCTCTTATTTATATAACTTCTGATTTATTTTTTTTTTTTTTAAGATTAGGTTTTTCTTCACAAATACATTTTATAACAAAAGGTTAATGTTAAAAAGGAACATTTAAAATGTAAAAATCTATGACCCTTAACACCACACCGCAATCAAGGTATATTTAAGCTAATGACAGAGATGACACATATTTAAGCTGAGGACAGAAATAGATAAGAGTTGCGCCAACATGAGGAGATACAGGGACCACTGGAGTGAAGTGACATGTTTTTAGGGTACCCAAGACAGTCTGCTTCACATGGAACGACACTATAAATTGTGGGCACCCCTAATTCAAACTGTTCACTGCAGTGAAGCTGTGTTGTGGCATTGTGATCGAGTTTATCTTAGGTTTCTTGTTTTGTTTTTGTTTTTTTTGCAGAGTTTGAGATTTACCTAAACAATTCTTTGCAGATAAGAGAGAATGCTGAGACCATGTCTGTGAGGAGGTGTTTAAAACAAATAGAGCCTCACCCTAGCTTCCATTTATGGTTCTTACGGAAAAACAAAAATGCCAAACACATCATTATCGTAGGTGTCTCCTGGGAGGTTTGGTGATGGAACAGACATACCTGCTAAATGTCCTGATCCAGGTCTAGACCGAGTAATAACTGCTCACCTCTGTGCAGGCCTGAGCTGGTTTGAGCAATCAGAGGTGAATGAAAAAACGATGATGAGCTGAAAGTGAGTTGATGACACTCGCATTGGGGCTAGGAAGGTGTGTTCGAACGTCTCCACACACTGTCAAACCGCAAGTCAGCAGAAAATGTCAAAGTAATACACTCTCACTGGTGTCTGAATCAAAAGAAAAGTGCAAATATAAGTGAATGTGAAGTTTCTTGAAATTTGAGCTACACAAAAGTCTATTTGGATCAGGCACAATAGAAGGAAGCCACTCAGAAAAGACTTCATTTACATATATACTATATGGACAAAAGTATTGGGACGCCTGACCATTACACCAACAGGGGACTTTAATGACATTGCGTTCAAATACATAAACTTTAATATGGAGTTGGTCACCCTTTGCAGCTCTAACAGCCTCCACTCTTCTTGGAAGGCTTTCCACAAGATTTTGAAGTTTCTGTGGGAATTTGTGTCCATTCATTCTGTAGTGCGTATATGAGGTCAGGCACTGTTGTTGGACGAGAAGGCCTGGCTCGCAATCTCTGCAATCTCAGTTCATCCCAAAGGTGTTGGGGTTGAGGTCAGGGCTCTGTGAGCCAGTCAAGTTCTTCCACACCGAACTCTTCCAACCATGTCTTTATGGAGCTTGCTTTGTGCACTGGGACACAGTCATGCTAGAATAGAAAAGGTTCTTCCCCAAACTGTGCCCACAAAGTTGAAAGCATGGTGTTATTCAAATTGTCTTGCTATACTGAAGCATTAAGACTGCCTTTCGCTGGAAGTAGGGGCCTAGCCCAAACCCTGAAACACAAGTGTGTCCCAGTACTTTTGTCCACATAGTGTATATCAGGCTTAAAGTCACAGTAACAAAAACAGCCCCTTCAGTTCTAAACCACACAAATGTAGGTAGACATCAAGTGAAATAAGAAAATGCAAAAAAAATATCGCACTTTTACTTTATTTTAATTACATTTAATGAAATGCTACAGCCATAACAAGATGCAGACACACTAATTTAAATGCAAAACTGACAAACATAGTTGCTGGAGAGCAACAGCGTCTTAGAGAGATGTGTTCTCCACTCCTATTTCCCTGAGTTCAATTCACGAAGGCCTTGTTATTCAGATGATGAGATGAAGCAGATATGGTAAATGATGTACAGGCCTAAACTCTACCAGGAACGATGCCTTTGTGGAACACAAAGAACTGAAAAACACAACATCAACGCCATCTGCTGATGAGGACTCGTCCTTCCGGACACTGACTGCTCAGTTCACTTTAGCATCCTAAGTAAAGCCTTTAGACTAGAATCTGGACCAAAAGGTGTAGTCGTACACAATTTCCATTCATACACAAGAAAAAGTGCAAATACTCATCTATAAAAAAATATATATATTTTGAGTGATTCTCTAGTTCCCTAAGGAACCGTTTTTGAAAATGAAATATGTGGAAATGAACAAGTTTGAGGGTTCACCCGTTATCTGATGAGGCTAAATGTAAAAAAGGTTCTTTATACACAGGTCTGATTCACAAAAATGACTATTTTAAGAACCATCCATCGAAAAGTGATTTGAATGGTTCTTCACTGGCACCATGCAAAATGAAAGAAAAGAAAAAGAAAAAATAAATATTGATTAAAGCTTTGGTTTTTGAAAGTGAAGATAAATTGCAAAATTAACTTAAACTGTAAAAGGTGCACCTCCGATGCACC
The DNA here is from genome assembly GCA_037974365.1 of Hydrocynus forskahlii. Taxonomy (NCBI): domain Eukaryota; kingdom Metazoa; phylum Chordata; class Actinopteri; order Characiformes; family Alestidae; genus Hydrocynus; species Hydrocynus forskahlii. Next base: position 20,620 of record JBBPCX010096532.1, read on the forward strand.
TTCATGGTGAAGTATTCTCCACTGGACATTAATCTGAAGAAGAATGATTGACAAATGAGACAGACTTCTGGACATGGGTGAGAAATTACTTGCAACACCCGAGCTCTCCTTCTATAAAGCTGATTGGCTTCCAATCGGCAACATTATCTTTTATATTTGCATTTACAGAGGAGACCCTATCTTGTATACATGTATGTATGTATATTATATCCAGCAGATAGCAGATAACAAATAGCCATTGAATAATTTCTCCACTGCTTTGGATCATTTTCCCAAGTATATTATTTCAGATACTAACTATTCTGGACTAAGAGGACAAATACAGGATAATTTTCTGTCCAATAAGTTAAAAAAAATCTACATTAACTACATATAAACTCTAAAACCAAATACTAGTATTTACTGTTATTAGATTGTGGTGGAAGTTGATTAGTAACAGTTGCAGGGGATTATTTACGAACATTATCTTATAATTTCCAAAACGAAGTCCAATAGAGAGTAACTGCTTTGAATATAATGGATTTCTGGCTGATTCTAGTGTTAATGAGACTGCTACAAGTCTCTTCAGTGAAACTTCAGACACACTGCCCTCTTTTGGTCAAAGTCAAACTTACTATATCTTGAATAAGGAGTAATGGGCCAAAACCGTAGCAGAGTCCTGCAAAAAGATAATTATTTCTTACCTGTCAAACCTGTACATGCCAGCAATGACTTTGCAGAAAAGGATGAATGTTTATCATTTTTGGTCTGACTGTTTTTCCCCTATTCATTTTGGTGGATTTGAAACATTTGTTCATGCTTGTGATGTATTTGTATACATCTTTGCCAAAAGATGTAACATTTGAAGTGGATTTATTAATATTGAATTATTTATTGTAATTCAATAAGGTTTCAGGAAATAAAACCTTATTTTCAGGAAATAATGCTGAGCCAATAATGCATTATCTATATGGTTATTTACATGAATGGTTTCATTTTCATACCCACACTAAACCCCAAAACTCGAGCGGTGCACTACTGCTCTGTGGAAACAGTGGGAAAAGAAAAAGAAAAAACAACAGCACACACTTCTGTGTCCGTATGATGTGCTCCCTGGATGAGTTTTTACATCTCTAAAGGTTGGTTACGTGTCTCTTTGGCTTAATATTAGCATCAGTCCTGTAAAGTGAGGGCTACTCCAGTCCTGACCTCATCAGTACCATCCTGGATTTATACAAGATTGACGTATTGCTCAGACAGTCTATTATAATCAGTCTATTATGACTGAAGAGGTCCTCGCTAAAGCTGTTGAGTTAGCTAACGACATCCTCTGCCCAAATTTCAGGTGCTACACTCAGACTTGAAGCCTTTAATGAGGATGCCTTCTTTATCTCCCATGTTTACTGCATCCTCAGAAAATATGAAACCCTCAGCTGCCTAACACTTCTGAGAAAATCGTCCATAACCTGAAGAACATAAGAAGTCTCACTGCATTCACCAACCTTCAGCTTGTATAAACAGGTGCAGTTGTCTTCAAGCATCTTTTAGAAGCTCTTTACAGGAGCATAGCTGTCTCAAAATCAGGGGCACAAAACGTCTTCCAGCTCTGGACAGTCCCACATCTACCGGGAGTGACTTGGTCACTTCAAGCGACTGATATCTGGACTGTATCCTCATAAGACTTATGGACGTCCCAATGCATTTACACTGGGCAGTCAGATACCTCTCCAGTCAGTCAGTCTGAAATCCACTACTAAACGGTGAGTGATATTCAAAACAAGCTTGTAAACAATGAATCAGCTGTGCTGTTCCTCATTTTTCTTTTCTGTTAAAAAGAAATAACAAACTGTACAACACATCTCAGACCACCTCCGGAAGTGGTTTGAGCATCTTGGTGTATTTACACCTACACTATATGGACAAAAGTACTGGGACACATCTGTTTTTCAGGGTTTGGGCTAGACACTCTACTTCCAGTGAAGGGCTTAATCTTAATCCAAGACATTTTGGACACATGGATTACGGCAAAAAAAAAAAAAATCGGATGGAATTTTTTTTTTTTTACCAAATACTCCGCGTCCCTCCAAGCCCCCATGTTTGTTAATCCATTTTTGGACAACACAAGGCTTCCAATTTGGAGTGTTTCTGAGGGAATTTGTGCCCCTGCGTATTTTCCATGCTCCTGGCACCTGATCCAACTAAACTGACCAGACTTTCCCGGCGGGGGTGTCCAGGATCAAGGTTGTGGAGCAAGCAATCAAGGAAAATGAGACCTCCTCAAGAATCTCTTCAGATCTTGCAAGATCCTAGGTCCTCTCATTTGAAATCACTTCTTTAGCTCGTAGGTTTTCAAAGAGGTTTTGACCAGAATAGCTACTCTCATGTGAGGTGTGAAACAGTATGTTTACTAGTAAACATGGGAAACGTCTCCTCTTCTGGCAGGTTCACTCCAGGCCAACTTTTCTTTTCTTTTTTTTTAATAGTACTTAATCATTTATTAATACAGCATTTTCAGGCATGTAGCATTGTATGGCTAATGGTTGAATGAGGGTCAACTTTATTTGTTCTCTAATGCCGATATTTAGGTGCGTGGTACGTGTCAAAGTAACATCCACATGAATTCCAGGGCCCAAGGTTTCCCAGCAGATTTCCCAGAGCATCACACTGCCTCCTCTGGCTTTTATGTATTCCATTCCATTCCATCTTATCCCAGGTAAGTGAAGGACACTTCCCCGACTGTACATGTGATGTAAAAGAAAATGCAATACCTCACTATCATAGCCAGAATGAACTTTTTCAGCATTTTATGCAACAGTAGCTCTTCTGTGGGATCAGACCAGACAGCCTTGTCTTTGCTCCATAAACCTTGGGTTCCCATGACCCTATTGTCAGTTCACCAGTTTTCCTTCCCTGGACCACTTTTGGTAGGTACCAACTCCTGCATAGGAGGAACACGTCACAAGACCTGGTGGTTTGGAGATGTTTTGACACATTCATCTGTCAGTCACAATTTGACTCTTGACAAAGTCACTCAGATCCATATACTGACTTCAGAAACTGTTCAGGCACTGTTTAATATGCCTTGACAGGTGCCAGAAGATAATCAAGGTCATTACATTTACATATATATATATTTATATGTGTGTGTTTGTGTGTATATATATATATATATATATATATATATATATATATATATATATACACACACGTATATAAAATATGCGATTAGAACTTATTT
>JBBPCX010096627.1:0-20000 GCA_037974365.1 Hydrocynus forskahlii
GGGGAGGGAGAGGGTGGTAGTGGTGGTGTTGGTAAAGGGAGGGAGAGGGTGGTGGTGGTGGTCAGCGGGGAAGGATATGTTGGTAGTGGTGTTATTGGTACTGGTGGTGGTGGTCAGGGGGAGGGATATGTTGGTAGTGGTGGTGGTGGGGGTGGTCATGGGGAGAGATAAGGTGGTGGTGTTAGGTAGGGTGGTGGTGATCAGGGTGAAGGAGAGGGTGGTTGGGGGGGGGTGAGAAGCACGTGCATGGAATGAGCGAGGGCGCGCTCGCAGTTCCGTTGTCAGAATCGATCGTGGCGGTTTTGGGAGGAGCGCGAGCGCTAGGGCGGACCGAATCAGACCCGCATCACTCCGGACGGCGGGAAGCGCGAGGAGGAGGGGGGCGGGGGAGGGGGCGCGCGAGCAGAGCGAGCGAGCGAGCGACCGTCAAGGAGCGCCGAGGATCGCGCGGATCCTTCCAAGGGCGTTCTGGCGCGTGGATTGTACCGTGGAACGCTGGAGAGTGGGAGAGAAGGAGGAAAAGAGGGAAAGAGGGAGGGAGGGACGGAGGGGGGCGATCTGATATTCACATCGTCCGGGAAACCGAGAAAGACGGACGGAGAGAGGCAGAGAGGGGGATGAGGAGAGAGTGGAGGAGGAGGAGGAGTGCAGAGTGACACGCGCAGCCGGAGTCCGGGTCCCGGAATACGGGTAAGATCCTCTACTGCACGCACTCTTATTTACTCCGCGCGCGGAAAAACTTTGAGCGGCGGCACGTGCGGAGCTCCGGGAGGGAGAGAGAAAGAAAAAGAGAGACAGACCGAGAGATAGAGAGAGAAGGAGAGAGAGGGGCTCGTGCAGGACAGGAGCGCGCGCGGACTGATTGACTGATTGATTGATTGACTGTGTGAGCCGCTATGAAGGAGCTGCAGCGCGCGGAGCTGATCCGAAAGAGAGAGAGAGAGAGAGGAGGAGAGAAAGAGAAATAGAAGAGAATGAGGGAAGAGAAAAGGAGAGAAAGAAATTGTTTTAGTCTCTGTCTCTTTCCTATTTTTTGTCTTGCTCTTCCTTCTTTTCCCCTCTGCCTTATCCCCTCTCTCTCCTTCTCTCTCCTCTCTCTCTCCTTCTGTTTCCCTCCTTACTCTCTCCTCTCTCTTTCTCTCTCTCTCACTGTTCTCACTCCTCTCCCCCTTTTACGTCTTAGCCCCTTTCTATCCTTGTCTTACTCATGTTCTCTTTTTCTATCTTCTTCTCCTCTCTCTCTTTCCCCCTTCCCTCTCTTTCTGTCTTCTTCGTCTCTGTCTATCCGTTCTCTCTCTCTGTTTGTCCTGCCCCCCCTCTGACTGCCCTGCTGTATGTGCATGGTGCAGTAATCAGATCCTGCCCATATTATGTTGTAATTGTTATTCAGCCCCGCCCCAATTAATCAAGCTCCACCCCCATCCTCACGCAGAACCCCCCCATTTTTAATCCCTCTTTTTGCCTGGAGACCCTGAACACCCCCGTGTGGTGAAACGGAGGAGATTTGGGGATTTAATCCTCACTGACCGTGACATTAGGAATCAAAATGCAATCCACCAGTACTGACCTGTCCCTCCTTAGACATCTCTCTCTCTCTCCTTTTCTCCCTCTCTCTCTCCCTCTATCCTTCTCCATTTCTTTCTCTCTCTCTGCTTCTCTCTCTCCTTTTCTCTCTCTTTCTTTTCTCTCTTCTCTCTCTCTCTTCTTTCTCTCTCCTATTCTTTCTTTTCTCTCTCTACTTCTCTCTCTCTTTCCTTTTTCTCTCTTCTCTTTCTCTTTCTCTCTCTTTTCTCTCTCTCTGTCTCTCTCTGCCTCATTCTCTCTTAGATACCAATTGCAATTAACTGTTGCCTAAATCTCAGAGTCATTTACACCTAATAGTTAAATTATTTGAACAAAGAACGAGTAAATAAAATTGAAAAATTAATTTTGAAAAAAGTTAATTTTCTTTTTTTTTTGTATTCACTGTTTTTATTCATAAAGATCAAGATCACATGATGAAAAACAACAACACATCCAGTACCACCACCCCCCACCCCGCTTCCCCCTTGTTTTGTTAATTTTCTAAGTGAGAATTAGTGCAGGGAACACACAAATATATTTTTTTCCTGCACATTTTGTGCAGTTTTTTATGTGTTTAAGCCAAATAAAACATTAAAACAGTGACAGTAATTGTGCTTTAAAATGTACAGAAGCACCTGAACTTCAGCATATGATTGCATGTGTGTGCACACACATCATACACATCTCTCCCTTTTTCAGATTCAGGGGGTTTTATTGACATGAATGAACCAAAACAATGAAAGCAATTAAATTAATCTCTGTTTCACACACACATGCACACACACACACAACCATTCCTTTTATTTGGGCACTCTCTCACTATGCTTCACTGACGAGAGGAGACACGCTGAGGAGAGAAAGAGAGAGAGAGAGAAAGAGAGGGGGAGAGGTGCAGAGGTGAGAGAGTGATATAGAGAGAGATTGAGGAGATGTGGAGACTGACTGTCTGCCTGCACTCCTTCACCTTCCTTCTTCATTCCCTTCATTTTCCCTTCACATCGGCTCCGTCAGTCCTTCCGCTGCCTCTGATCCCCACGCTGCATAAACACCTTTCTTTTCTTTACTTTTCTTCTTTTATTTTCTTTTTTCTTCTGTCATTTTCATATCTGTTCATATCTTTATTCCCCATTCTTCTCCTCTTTTGGCCTCTTACTTTATTTTGATTTCCTCTTCTCTTCTCTTCTCCTTTCCTCTCTTCTCTTCTCTTCTGACAAGCATCTGATGAAAAGATAAGAGGAGGAAGGGACAGATTAAGTGAGAAAGAAGAAGAGGTGGAGTGAAGTAGGGGTTTGCTGTGGGCCATTGAGATTGTTTAGAAAGTAAAAAAGGGCATCTCTCTCTCTCTCTCTCTCTCTCTCTCTCTCTTTCCTCTCTCTCTTTCTCTTTCATATTCCTTTTTTTCTGCTTCTCTTACCTGTCTGACTCCCTCTCTCTCTGTCTCTCTCTCTGTTTTATTTTCCCTTCCTTTTCATTTTCTTTCACCACCTCTTCCTTTTCCTCTCTCTCTTTTTCTCTTTTAGCTGTCTTATCTAGCTCTCCTTCTCATTTGCTGTGTCTCTCATTCTCTTTCTACCAGTTTCTGCGCGTTGCCTTTTTAAACTGTTTTTAATATTTTCTCTCTCTCTCTCTGTCCGTCGCTGCCTATTCTACTCATTTATTCCTCCCCACCTTTCTCTCTGCATTTCTATTTGTCTTTCTCTCTTTCTCTCCTTGTGCCATTTAATTGAGTCTAAACCCTGCTTTGTCTGAGCAGCCGTCAGAATGGCTTTATTCCACTCAGGCCCTTTTCCCTCTATTCATTCGTCCCCTCTTTCAGTGCGATGTTCCTGATTGACATGCTGAGTGTTGGCTCCGAAAACCCTCCCAACACATCACTTTCCTGGCTCATCTGACGGAGAGGAGCGTCTGAATGGCATTAAAAAAGCAGACAGACAGAAAGAGCCCACCTACGGGCCGAGGCTGAAAACAAGCGTATTACGGCTGACCTGTGCGGAACAGTCTGACCGAAGGAGTCCACTTAGTGGATAGTGTTGCTTTGGAGAAAAGTAGAGCAATGATGTTCGTATTCAGGTTACATGTCTATGGCAAAAAAGCAGCTCATTAATTTATTTATTTATTGTGCGGGCTGATATAAGTGCTTCTGTGGGCTGAACAAATGGAAGTAAAGTGTGGTCTTGCAGTTGCAGAGATTGGAAATGGATTGCGAACAATATTCTTGATTGAAGCTTATTTTTTTGAGGTAACAAATCTGATACTGAGCCATCTGATAGGTCTGACAAGACTGTTGGACTGTAGGCATGAATGAAGGTGGGTGTGTTTGAGTTTAGCTGTACTCAATCTCTTTCCTATACTTAAAATAAACCTTATCATTGGACGTGTAGGGTCAATGTCTAGAGCTCCTTTCACATTAAAAACCATTTTTCTGAGTTTACTGTCGCATGTGATAGTTTAGATTAGTTTATATTAGATTAGATTAGATTAAATTAAACTTTACTTTCACGGTACAAAAAAATGCAGTGATGTCTGGGTGCAGACATCACAGGAGTTTGTTTTGTACATGATTTAAGAATGAAACAGCAAAAACCGACCATGGATACATGACCACTTTCATGCAAAAACCCCCCCAAAAAAACAGCGCAGCCACTGACATACATGAATGTATTTTAAATGTACCTTCATGAGGTCCAGCACAAAAGGGCTTGCATGAAAACACAAGCCAGTACATTACCAGTAAACAGAGAGATGTCTAGATTTTACAGGTCATAGTGTCAACTTTATGAATTTTTGATTCTGGCTGGTGTTTATACCCAAGCCCTTCTCGTTTAATTTCCCTTCAATTTGGAAGTAAAAGCGCAAGTGTGAAAGTGTGTATTTCCACATGAATAAAATATATTGTGGAGAATATCAGTAAATCAATTCAGTGCCTTACTTTTGTCAGTATACATGTATATATATATATATATATATATATATATATGTGTGTGTGTGTGTGTGTGTGTGTGCATGTATGATTTTTGTGCACGGTGTACACAATAATCATACACTATGTATGACTATTGAACTTCTGCACAATGATCCACACAGCAACATTCATAAGGACAAAGAGAACAGAATCTGTGTGATGGGGGGCATAGGTTGTAAGGTGTGGGATGTAGGATATAGGGTATAGGGCCCAGGGTGTAGGGTGCAGGATATACACTACAGCCCAGACATCTTCAGATTTTTTTAAATGAACAATATGCTGTTTTATTACAAGAAAACATTAGAAATATAACTGCCTGAAAAGGTTCTGGGAGGATTTGGACACAAGTTATTTCCAAAAATTGCTGGAAATGATTCTGTGAATCTCTGTTGCTTTGATAAAGGCAAGGGGTGGTTCTTTTCATTCATTAAATTGCACTTACAGAGTACATCGTTACATTACACGTCAAAACCAGATGGTCATATTTAAGAATTTCTAATGTTTTCTTGTAATGAATTTTTTGAAAGCCAGGTATTATTTTTTAATTTTTGTATTTTTCATCTGAGGGTTGACTCATACTTCTGGCCTGAAGTATAGGGTGTAGGTTGAATAGCAGAAGTTGTACGGTGTAGGGTGGGGATTGATGGGTATAGGATGCAGGGTGTAGGATGGGGAGTACCAGTTCTAGGTCATGGGTTGCAGAATGTATGGTGTAGAGTGCAGTGCTAGCATTGGGAATGCTCATAAAAGTGCTTCGCTCAGTGATTATGTCGGAAATTGCCTGACAAATACTTGTGGCTGACCACTGCAAGCATTCAGAATCAATGAAAAATTGAATAAAGACAAAATCAATTCATTAAAAAAAACCCAATGTCCACTCTCTGAGTTAAGTTGGGTGTAGGGCATAGGGTGTAGGGCAGGTATCGCTGGTTCCAGTACTACAGGGCCATGCACTGCAGTTTAATACTTTCCCTGTTCTAACATGCTGGATTCAACTCATTGGTTAATTAATTAATCATCTCCTTAGCAAGACATTCTGCACCTGAGTCAGGTGTGTAAGAGTGCAAAAGTGCAGAAGGTGTAGGTTGTGGGATGTAGAATGGTGTTTCCCACTGTTCCCATCTGTTACTTCTGTTTTAGTGCATACCTGATTTAACGCACCATTTTAACTCACAGAAGCCTCAATTGATGAAAAGAATATTAGAAAGCAGGATATGAATTATTACTCACACATGACTTATTGAAACAAATAGACCTCTGAGGGCTAAACTCCTGAAAGGGCTTGTTCATTTTCTAAAGTGTTGGGCTAAGCATGTTTTAAGCAGAAAGAATACGAACAACTGACCCCCCAAAGGAAGATTTTGCTGCTCACAACAGTCTGTTCGTTTTCTCATCAGAAATAAATCATCATCTTATTTGGTCTGACTTGTTTTTCCTAAATCTCCACCCTTAGGGAGAAATAAGGAGTAAAAAAAAACAACAACTTACAACAGAAGTTCTTTTGCTGTTCTCATCAGCTTCTCAGTTTTCTTCTCTTTAACAACCTTATGGATCTCAAAACTGTCTAATTTTGGTAGTTTTGAGACTTGAATTTGATCACAAAGACAAATTTCAGATGTTGTATAGACTAATTTATAAGACGACCAAGCTTTCTTATGGAACTTCTGCTTCATCTGGAAGATCTGAATTTCTGAGACAAATAAAGAAGAGAGCAGTGAGAGAAAGATTTTAAGATCTTAAATTGGGATCAGGCTGAGATTAGAGGAAGGCTCTTTCTCAGGAGCTGAATTTAAGACAAGGAAAAAAGGTTGGAAATTTAAGAGATCTTATTTTGAATTTTCCCTTCCTCTGGGCAACCCATGCTTTCCCCTAAAAAAGTTCTCTTTTTGTGGTTATGGTTGCTAAAAAGAACAAACAAAAAAACACAAAACAAAACAAAACAAAACAAATCAACATAGTGAGAAACTATAGAGAAAAAGTGGACATTTAGAGTGTGAATTTAGTCAATTAAGTGGTAATTATTATCATTAAGCTAGCATATTAGCATGATAGCAAGTCAGTGTTTCCACTCTGACTAGTTTTGACCAGCTACAGCAACCCAGGCCAGACCATTATGCAGTGAGTCTATAAAAAGATAGCCACAACTTCTCATATTCTCAGTTACAACCTTCTCATAGGACTCTTGAAAGCAAGAAAATAGTAGGCTATTTTTTTGATGATCAGGACATATTTATAGCATTATGTTGCTACAGTTGTCTCTACACATAACATTGACTATTGCAAGACTGACAAAGTTATACAGATGGCGATTCAGCTGGAAAGAATGGTGTTCAGTCGATTGCATATGTTACAAAGCTGTCAAATTAGTTAGTGGGCAACGATTTGTCAACGGCCATCTGCAACCATTGCCATCACTGTGGCTCAAAGAATTTTCTTCCAACTAACTAACTCACTGTTGTGTTGCCTTGTAACAGTAGCTAATTTGTGGGTACAGCATGGATAGATCATTTAGAAGATGAGCAAGGAAAATCATATAATTTTTGGAAGATAAAGACATACTGCTAGCATTATGCTGCTATAGTTGCATACATATAATGTTAACTATTATGTGACTAAAAAGTTATAAAGATGAACAGAATGACATTTAGTAGATTGCATACAAAGTTGTCAAACTGCAGCCACTGCCATCGCTGTGGTTCAAAGTATTTTCTTCTAACTAACTGTTGTATTATCTTGTAACAGTAGCTAATTTTGTGGGCGGAGCATGGATAGATGAACCAGGGCTGGATTAGAGATCACACAGTAACTGGGATTTGGAGCCTTATGAATAGGCCATAGTTCAGAGTGTAGAGCCCGAGGCCACTGGGTGAAGAGTGTAGCTGTGCATTATGTATAAGTGCTAGTCCATTAATTATAGGGCATCGGGTGTAGGGTGCAGCAGTGCATAAGGCAAGAGTGGGCGAAAACATTTTGGCCCCATTGAGTCGAAACGTAATCCGAGTGGTGAGCCAAAGACCACAGAACAAGAAAATCAATGTGTAATATGTCTCTGGTAGTACAAGGTGTATAAAACCCATGTCTCCGTCAAAGCAGATTCAGCCTGGCAGAGTGAAGAGCTCCTTGTGGACCAGTGTTTGTACAGCCTGTAGCTCACAGGGCGTGAAAGATACAATATAAAATCATGAAACGGTTCTATGGTTCTGTACAATTTCACAGGTGTTTAATAATTTGCAGGAATGACTGGGAAGGCTATGTAATATCAAAAAGATCATAATCAAGGAGTAATAAAATCCAATGAATGACCAAATACGTCCCTTGCTTTGACCTTAGCTGATTGTGTGTGCAAATTCCTGCATGTTTGAGGTAATAAGGTCCAGTTTAGAATATTAGAGTCAGCTGTAATATTCCAAAAGTGCTTGCATGAAGGTGTAGCTGATTAATTATAGGACTCTGAGTGTAGGTTACATTAGTGTCAGGCTTAAAGTCTGCAGGAGATTTTTATAGGTTGGAGCAGGGTTGAGCATCTAAGGCTGTAACCCGGAGGGTATAAACCACAGTGTATGGACCGTCGCATTGATTTCTGGGCAACTGATGATCAAAATGGGTGTCTAGTATCACCCGCACATCGCTTTGCGGAGGAAAGAGGATGTTTCAGATGCAAAAATGCCATCCCATCTCAGATAACAGTGTTTAGACCTTGAGTTTAAGGCTTTTTTTGACGTTTACCACTCACGCCTTCAGTTCTGATTTCATTTGATTCCAGTTTGTTATGATTCCATTTGATTCCAGTTTATACTGATTCTATTTTATTTTGGGTTATAATTCCATTTGATGCCAGGTGGCTCTCATTCAATTGTATTTAATGTTGTTCTGATTCCATTTAATTCCTGTTTGTTCTGATTCTATTTGATTCCTGTTTGTTCTGATTCAATTTGATTCCAGTTTGTTCTGATTCCAACTTTGTTCAGTTTGCTTCCAATTAGTTCCAATTCAGCTAGATTCCAGTTTGTACTGATTTTATTTGATTCTAGTTTGGGGGGGTGTTGTTTCAGAATGTGGGGGTTTTCAAGGTAGGAAAGGCATGGATCAAGGTTAAATAGACCATGTGTGTGTGTGTGTGTGTGTGTGTGTGTGTGTGTGTGTGTGTGTGTGTGTGTGTGTGTGTATAAGACTTCAGTGGACATCAGTAAGGGTGACTTACTGACCTATTTGTCCTTGGAAGATGTGTGTGTGTGACCTTGTGTCAGTGAGTGCATTAGTGGGTGGCCCTAGTATGTATGTGTCCATACATAAATGCATACCAACCCCCCCCCCACACACACACACACATACACACATACACACACAGATACATATACACAGAATTGCTTAGATAACTTTTTAGAGAACAAGAAAAGTTCTGTTAAGTAGAATAAGTCTCTTTAACGTTTGTCCTACCTTTTGTAACAGTTGCTAATTTGTGGGCAGAGCTTGGATAGGTCAATTAGCAGATGAACATAAAATTAGTAATGTTATTTTTTTATGAGGATGTACTTTAACCATTATGTTGCTACAGTTGCCTACATATTGACCAACCTAGTAACACAGTTAGTGAGTCAGCTGGACATTTAGTAGATTGCAAATGTTACAAAGCCATCAAACTAGCTACCCAGTGGACAGCCATCTGGAACCACTGCCATCATTGGTGCTCAAGCCTTTTCTTTTAACGGTTAACTAACATATGATGGAGTCCTTCTCTGTGTCAGAGGGGCTCAAAGCCATTCTTTAGAGGGGCAGCTTGACTAACAGAGTGCAAATGGGCCCTTGCCCAGGCAACAGTAATGCGAAGGTGTGCACATCCCTGGTGTAATGGTGTGTGTGTACATGAGAGAGTAAGTGGGTGTGTCTGTGTACCAGATTCATTTACTGTATGAGTACGCAGTCAGACTGTGTGTGTTTGTGTGTGTGTATGAGGTGCGATACCTGTAATATGTGCAGAACACCAGTATGAACTAATTCACAAACTCTCTAATTGGTGAGTTTCAGTGATTTTGTAAAATTAACACTTGATCAAACTTTCTCTCTCTCTCTCTGTTTCTCTCTATCTCTTTTCTGTCTCTCTCTTGTATGTTCGATGTCCCTTTAAGTCTTTATTTCTTTTATTTCTCTCTTTCTTTCTCTCACACACTTGCTGACGCTTTCTCTTTTTCATCTCACACAATCTTATTCTCTGTCCCTTTCCCTCTTACTCTATCACTCTTTCTCTCTCACTCACTCACTGATTGTGTATCTTTCTCTCTTTTTCTCTTTCAGCTGCTCCTTTTTTGCCTCTCTCACTCTCTCGTTTTATCTCTCTGTCCTCACCTTGTACCTTGCAACTTCTCTGTTTTTAATTTTCTCTCTCTGTTCTCTGTGCACCCTCAGCTGTACTCTCTCTCTTACTCTCTCTGTCTCTCTCCTCTCTTTTTTTCACCTTGCACCCCTTTGATTAGTTTGCCCAGCACGTTTGGTCATTAATATAATTACGGAGCGGTGTGTGACTGGCTGTTGTTAGTGATGGAGGGTGAGGGGAAATAATAGCGATGTTTGGGCCAAGCTGGGTGAAAGTGTGAGAGGTGAGAGAGAGAGAGGCACAGAGAAGGAGAGGAAGAGAGAGAGAGGTGTAGAGAAAGAGGGGAAGAGAGAGAGAGAGGTGTAGCGACAAAGAGGAAGAGAGAGATAGAGAAGGAGAGGAAGAGAGAGGTGCATAGAGAAGGAGAGGAAGAGAGAGATAGAGAAGGAGAGGGAGAGAGAGATATAGAGAAGGAGAAGAAGAGAGAGAGAGATGGGGATAGAAAAAGCAAAATAGAGAGAAAGAAAGAAAAAGTTGGGCAGATGCAGATAGAGGGTGAGAGATAAAGAATAAGAGAGATAAACAGAGAAAGTTGGGTTGATGGAAGGCAAGAGATTAGGATAGAGAGAGATAAAGACAGAGAGAGATGGGGATGAAAAAAGAGAGGTAGTGAACATTGGGCAGGGAGAGGAAAGAATGAGAAAGAATAAGAGAAAAGCAGAGAGAGAGACTGGGGTAGAAAACAAGAGGTAGAAAAGACAAAGAAAGTTTACATTTATGCCTTTTACCAGATGCTCCTATCCAGAGTGAGAGTTGGGCAGATAGAGAGAGAGATAGAGGAATGAGGATAGAGAGAGAGAAAGAAGGATAGAAAAACAGAAGCAGAGAGAGCGAGAGAGAGCGAGCGCGAGAGAGCTTCACTGGTCCCCTGTGGTGGCTCTCATAGAAAATCAAAGGCGCCTCAGTGTGAAGTTTGTTTATATTCAATTAATCATAATTTGAACTCGAAGTGCGATTAATACGCTTTATTTCTTGTACAGTGAACCCTGGACCATGACTTTCTGTAAGATCAGTTTGATTACATGAGCAACAAACAGTCAACAAACCAGCTGATCACTGACACTTTTCCAAATATTTTTCTCTGTTAGAGTTACAGTGTAAGAGTTTCTATGTTAGTAACAGTGTTTATATCGAACACTAGGACTTAATTAAACAGGACATTGGAATCTCTGTTTTACTGTGTATTGAAGAAGAATATGCAGCTGGATGGCCTAGTGGTTAGGGTGTTGGCCCTGCAATCAGAAGGTTGGGGGTTTGAATCACTGCTAGTGTCACCACTGAGGTACCCTTGAGCAAGGTACCATCCCCACACACTGCTCCCCAGGTGCCCCTTGTTGGCGGCAGCCCACTGCTTCATCATTCAAGCAGAACAAAGACATCTAACTTAAGGCCTGAACCAGTGAAGAAACAGGAGCAGATGATTCCAGATGATCAGGCAGTGATCAGTATACTGGTAGTGCTGAATAGTAGGTGGTCGGAACTCCTTTATCTTGGCTCCTTGTATTTTTAGGCACTTTGCAGCCTTTTGCAGTAAAACATTTGCTCCCATTTCTTTAATTTAATCTACTCAATAAGTCAAAGATAAGACAGTTTGACAGGCAGAAAACTAACTATGTGATTCCAAGCAAAATATAATGAAATGGGGTGGCTCAAGACATTTGCATAATACTGTATATATGAGTACTCTATCTAGATTCTACAGGAAACAGTGATGTATGACATGATATGGTTGTGGTTTCATTAAAGCTGTGTACTAGAAAACACAGTGGACAAGAATGGACTGAGCATGACTTTTTTTTTATCTTTGAACATTATGAGAAGACTTTATAGATTTATCCAAAAATTGTGTAGGGATCATCAGCTGGATAAACTGTAATAGAACAGAACAGAACAGAACAGAGCTGTTGTTCAGTAAAATAGTAGTTCAGATATTTTGTCTCTTGAAGTTTAAATGAATGTTAGTACAAATAAATCATATTTAAACATTAGTGCATTTCCATTGGTTCATGCTGTAAAGAGCAGCTGGTGCATTACAATTTCTCTTCTGGCCAGAAGGGGGCACAGGACAATAACACCCCACCCCACCCACCAGCACACAAACACACACTCTCCTCCAATGGGACGGTTGGATTTGTAAAAGTTCTGAGGCTGATCTGGAATCAGCAGGAAGTCAGTGTGTCTGGATGGCACGGGCTTGAACTCGGTGAGTTGTCTCTCGTTACAGCATGTATAATTACTACAGCACACGACACGTCCTTAAATACACCTCCACTCGAAACGCAAAGCCCTCTGATCCAGGAAACGACAGCTGTCACACTAAGACTGAAAACAAAATGGAGAGAGAGAGAGAGAGAGCAAGAAACAGGGATACAATTCGCAGTGCTACAAAATGAAAGGAGGTGCACTGTGTTCTGAACGAGTGTGCGTACATTCACATGGTTACAGAAACGCTCATCAGAACATTTCCTGGTATGTGCTTGTTCAAGTCTGTCCCAAGAAAAATAAAACATGCAGTCTTAGTTCAAACTGTTTGAGTGGAGGTGAAGACACCCCTGTTAAAATATTACGAAAAGTGTATAAGTGCACAAAGTTTATTTTTTCTGCATTAGTTTTGAAATAAACATTTTTACATTTTGCATAATAAAAAAGGTAGCACCTTTTGTGTTTGCAGATTTCAGATTGAATAGACCAGTAAAAATTCTCTAAAATTACCCAGAAGAAAATAGTTTAGCATTAACGTGTATGGCTTTTTTGCCCTTACCATTATATGTTTCCCCTTCACCTTTAAAGAAGACACATTTTTAAAACACTGGTTTCTGCAAAAATTTGTTTTTGTGCCTTTAGATAAAGGATAAAATAACACTCACCCTCCAAACTGGGACATCAGACGTCTGATTTAAAAATGCCCTGTGTACCATAACTACATTTTCTTTAATGCTGAAAGTACCTGGAGGTACCTAGGCCTTGTTAATGTTGCTAAAGCGAAGAATGGAAATAGTTTGCAAAAGAACAAAACATTTAAGTACAATCATGAAGTTTCTACATTTACGTATTACTTTATATATGACCACATACAGTGCTTGACTCCATTCCTTATATATACATTACTAACATTTTTTTAAATGAGTTTTTAAGACATTTTCTGTCATGTGTAAGATTTGGTCCTAGTGTGTGAGACTGATGGTCAAAATGCATATTGGCTAAATTGCTTATAACTTTAGGCACCTTACAACCCAACAATTATCCACCCATCTTAGCATCGTAGGCAATAGGGGGTTGGGGCTCACAACAGTTTACAAGGGGTCCTCGAGTTACGAGGGTCTCAACATATGACGTTTTGTGTTTACGGCGCTGATGTGGGCGAACAACTGTGTTAGGATTGGTAAGTGACTTAGGCTAGCATGTGTTTCGACTTATATCATAATTTGGGTTACATCACTGTCATAGGAACAGATCTCCATTGTAACTTGAGGACCCGCTAAATACAGTTTAATGTCTGAGGGCTTAGCAATGTTGGATTGCAGATCTGTGTGTGTGTGTGTATGTGTGCACTGCCAGGTAAAATGCCTTTGTAATAATGCTGATACCACCATTGGGGAGAAAGCTTATTAGTCTTTTAGCTATTTCGAATGGTTACTATGGAAACGCTAATTGAAATGTTTCAACTGAGTCACAACAAAACTCCTATTCATTTATTTACTTGATCTAAACGCAAGCAAAGCAAAAGCTTAGATCATGTACTGTATGTGTACTAAAAAAGCAAAAACAGTACATGGTAAAGAAGAAAAGTGCAGTAAAAGAAGAAATTCTGGCATAAGGTTAAAGGGATTGAAGACAGGATGAGCATCTACAAAGCCTTTACAGTGGAACAAAATCAAACAGAAACATAATGTCCATGTTTGGAAAAAAAAATTGCTGGCTAAACAGGCCGGCTGCGGTTGCAGCAGTGCTCTGAGGTTCCATCGAATCCTTCACAGCTCCAACAGCTGCAGTATAGAAACCATGAAGCGTCACACGTAAATGGTCCATTCACCAGGTCTAGCTCTTGCTCTCACCTCGCTCTTCAGCTCAGTGCGTGCAGCTCTCACACACACATGTTAGCTTAGCGTCCCTCAAGCCTGGATTTGGTACAGTTTTACTGTGGAACTGAACAGAGACTAACACGTAGTGCCTTAGGGGAGGATACATGAAGGAGAAAGCCTGTAAATTCCACCTTCGTGGCAAGGGCTTGGGTGTGATTTTGACACTGATGGGGACAAAAAAGTGGTAACTTTACTCCAGTCATAGTGCAGTTGCTAACGTCTTTCATACATTAAGCTCAAAGTACATGTACATAGTACATATGGGGACTGTCCTCAGTTAACCAATAATGAAGTACCGTAATCACATAACACAGTGAATTAATATGTCACCTGACTGGAACCTTGAAGTTCATATTTTAAAGCAGGTACTGTTACCTTTTCAAATGAGTGAGCTAGAAATTTGCATTTCCATCCAAACTTTAAAAAATACTGTTAACTACACCCACCTCATAAATACAAGGACAGAATATTGCAGAACTTTTAGAGTGTGTTCCATATTGTCGACCACAGAACTGTTAGAAGACATCCTTTTTCTTGCCTGCATCCACACAACTGCTGGACTGAGGTTTGGCACTCATTTTTAGATAGAACTTCAGCAAATCACATGTCAGCAAGAAACGGCACAGCCAATCCCATAACAGGAAAGCAGTAGAGAAATAGAACTATTAACCGCTGTGTTCCAAACACTGACAGAAAACAGCTGTTTAATTTGATTTTGTTAATTACAATCATTGCTAGGGACAAATCAGTAATCGCCGGATATTGTTGGGATGTGTCCCTACTGTCCCAACCCAATTCTTTGCCCAGTTCTATGGTCATTTGACTCGCTAGAAGTCAGCAAGTGTGTTACAAAATAAAATAATGTGTGCAAAATGTGCCTGGTTTTTGGCTGGTCTTATAAATGATTGTCTTCATAGATCTCATCTTATGATCCAATATAAACCCCACCCCTCCTGCAGTGTGCTGATGCTATGCAAAAAGGTTTTTTTGGTGAGCTAAAAACATTTGTAGCAGCCTTAAAGTCACTTTGTACTCTTGCCCATAACAGTACCTCACACAGTTTTGTTCACTATGAGACTTTGACAGCTTACTTTGGTTTCTGGGGGTGGGGGGGGCTTCTCTCTCCATCACTCTTTCTTTATAATGCTAGCCAGGGTTTCTGTCAGCTTGCGTATATTGGTGGATAGTGTTCTCTTCCAGATGTTTTGAGCTGTCCAGTGACATTGTGTTAGCAGCAGTTTGAAAAGATGCAGCAGAGCTTCAATCAGCTCAATCATGCTCACCTTCACCCTCCCAGTGCTGGTGGCAGTGTGTGATTGGGTCTTAGCTAGTGGATGGAATTGGAAAGAAAATCAGGAAAATGTGCTTAATAATAATAATATTTCCAGTTCTGTGCACGTCTTGAACCACACCTAATGTCTTTATATTTTGCATCATCTTGTTAGTGCAAAAATACTATTTTATGCCTGTCAAACAGTCTTGTCTTTGGCATATTTAGTAAATTAAATGAAGGTATTGGAGCAAACCTCTTACTGCAACAGGCTGCAAAGTGTCTTAAGACACAAGGTGTCTAGAGAAAGGTTTTCCAACCACTCGGCATTCAGCACCACCAGTATACTGATCACCGCCTGATCATCTGGAATCACCTACACCAGTTTCTTCACTGGTTCAGGTCTTTAGTTAGATGTGCTTTGTTATGCCTGAATGACTGATACGTAGGTCAAAGTGGGGCTTAACAAACAAAAAACAATTCTCTGAAAAGTTTCTGGACTGGAAATGCAAGTCTTTGAAAGTCGTTCAGGAAGCCTGGAGAACTGTTCCTCGAGACTACAATAAAATACAAGATAGCCTGGCTCTCTGGAAGCAAATATGAAGAAATGAGAGGTGGCTTCAGACTTTTGCACAGAACTGTATTTTTTTGCAAATTTTTTAGGATGCTTAAGACAGCTACACATCACATCCTGGGCTTAGTAACTGTGAGTACTGTATCTTTAAATAAAGAATAAGACCTTAACTAAGATTTACAGTAAGAAAAAGACAGTAAAGTCTTTTAGATAAACAGATAAATGGCGTAATTAAATAATGTTGCATATTTTATTCAACTAAATTTATATGAATAGATTCAATTTGTGTGAAAAATTAATGTGAACTTTTATTAGCCCTCTCACTATGATGCAGAGCCACTGTTTTCACTGGATCTGCTGTGCAGAACTGCAGTCAATGCAATGCAAAATCTAATACTTTGCTCTCTTTGCACTCTATGTATTCCTGTCCTGCCTGCACTTCTGTACTGTTGTTTCTGTTTTAGTACCTGTGTTGCTCTATGGTCCTGGAGGAATGTTGTTTTGGTTTCACTATGTACTGTGTACATGGTTGAAATGACAGGAAACTGACTTGGCTTGACTTGACTTGACTAAGCTAAGTCCACCCTGTGGGTGCTGTGCTTTTGCCTGGCTGGCTCACTATAAATTGGTGTTGTAGTCCAAAATGGTGCTGTGCTACCCCATTGTGAATAAAGTAATATAGGTGTGAATTCAGTGACCCACACATATACACATACCGCAATTCTGTTTTTTAAGTTACAAAGGTTCGGGGTGAATATTGAGAAATTGCTGTCAAAGTTCATATTTGATGTAGCTGTGGTCCTTGTTGCATGGTATGTTTTGTGTCCCCTAGTTTTTGTCCATTTTCCACACACACACACACACACACACACACACACACACACATACACATACACACAGAGACTGTGTTACAACTTCAGACTCTTATTACCACTTCATTTCCTTCCTCTGTCTGAGTGGAAAAAGAGCAAAATAACAAAAAGCACATCTGGGGTCATTGGATCTTAAGGGCATAGATGGTGGTCCCAGCAATGGGGCCCGGAATGGGACTTAAGTGCAGAAACAATCAATTCCTGCGTAACGTAAGCTTTCATCCTTTTCTACCAAAGTCAATACTAAAAGCAGTTTGTGTGTGTGTGTGTGTGTGTGTGTGTGTGTGTGTGTGTGTGTGTGTTCAGGTAAAGGCCTTGGATAATGCCGTCCTCTGCAGTGTGACATTTCGGCGGGTGTTCAGTGCATCACCTGTGGGGCATTTGTGTGTGTGAAAATATGTCACAGGTCTTTTTCTGCGGGATGTTTCATCGCGGTGGAGCTGGTTTGGAGTGTGTACTGTGTCTTCAGTGTGAGCTCAGAAACTGCATTCAGTTTTAATACAGCGAGTATCAACCTGAGATGATATAGAGATATAAAATAAGATGTGGGTTTCATTAGAAATTAATTGAATTAAATGCTAATTACCACTAGTTCATAGTAATTGTAATAGTAAACTGAGGTTTTAAGGCTACCTGGATAACTTACTTATGCAGATGTGAAGCACCTGGCATAACTTTTTTCATTTTTTCACTATTGAATTGCTATCTATTATACAAATAAATATTATCTTTTGTGTTTTTTCTTTATGTTTCAAACGTATTCTTTCATTATATATCATGTTAAGCTGCTGTGCATAAATGCTCCATAAAGGAAGTTATCATTACTATTATTATTATTATTAGTATTATTATTAGTAGTATTATTATTATGAACACAGTCACTCACATTTAGATTCTCCATAAGGAGGCAATATTAGTGCACTGAAATTGTTTTTGGTGCTTCGCATCATTGACACTGTGTGTCCTTATTAGATTAATGCATCAAATCACTTTTTAACTGTGCTGCTGTGTCAACTTAAATTTAATTAGATAATTATACATTTAATTGCAAATTTAATTTTGTAATTAATGACATTTACATTCAGTTTAGGTCAGTGCTTCTGACTTTCTTCATCTTGTTTCGATGTCAAAATATGATTTGGCAAAAATGTGAAAAAAGACTATGCAGGAAATGATAATGTTTAATCAGGTTCAGAAAATAATGAAGGATCTTCTCTTTTACTCAGACTTAGGTGTGGTTTGGGCTGTATGTTTGGAATCTACACTTTCACCGTTTCGCTCAGACACGAGAGAGAAATAATTCACTCAAAATTACAAAGTGCAAAAAGTTGCTGTCCACACAAAACCGTGTAATCTCCAAAACAGCTTTCTACACAGCAGAAGAAAAGAGAAGGAGAGGAAAAACTTTTTTCTATCATTTCTACATTATCATCAGAACACTTCAAAGCAGTTGGAGCTGATCTTTTAGCTCCCAAAACTGAGAAACTCTCAGAAGACACAAAGTGACTGTCGGCTCAGAGGGAGGAAAAAGAATCAAAAGAAATCAGAAATGTCAACAATAACTGGAGTAACCGGGTATTCTGAAGATAGCTAGATATGAATGTGTGTGTGTGTGTGTGCATGTGTTTTTCTGAAAAGTTAAACACAAACATTTACTTTGAATTCAGAGTGACTGAAATGCTCCATCATATGTAAACACACACACACACACAAACACACACACACACACACACACACACACACACACACACACACACACCACACTGGAACAAGATTTACCCCCAGTGAGTACCTTATCATGAATAATATGGAGACAGAAATAGAGAGAGAGAGAGACTAGATGGAAAAGAGATTGAAACAGAGACTATAAAGGGAATGAGAGAGGAAGAGAGGGAGTGAGGGAGTGACTAAGAGAAAGAGAGAAAAAGAGAGTAAGATGTAGAGACAGATAATTAAAATCATTGTGATTGAGTGAGGGAGATAAATAAAAGTGAGAACGAGGAAGAGACAGAATAGTAAGGAGGAGAAGAGATAAGATGTAACGAGAGTGAGAGAGAGAGGGAGAGAGAGAGAGAAAGAGAATGATAAGGAATGATGGCCACATTTGCATACACACTGATACACTCACAGCAGAGTGAAAACACCCCGTGTTCACCCAGATATACTTCCATATACACTTCTAGATCTTGGCACAGATTTGCTCTGTGTGGTTCCTCACACACACACACACACACACACACACACACACACACACACACACACACACACACACACTCAGATTGCATGCAGTTGCAAAGAGAGAGCAATGGCCTGTAAGCCAGGTAAACCCCCCAGAGTCCTGCGCGTCCCGTCGTACTTCAATATAGTTAATCTCTGCCCCGCTTTTAAAGCGACAGTTCAGCAAAACCACACAGTTCCCATGTAGGTGATCAAGCAAGACACATTTGGAGCTATGAGCTGGACGTATGCAGCTAACAAGAACTCCATCAGTTAGCAAATCATCAAGTGTCTGATAAGATAAGATAAGGTAAGATAAGCCTTTAGTAGTCCCACAACTGAAATTTCCCACTTGCGGGCTTATCTACTGAAATTTCCCACTTGCGGGCTTATCTTATCTCATATTTTATCTTAACAGACACTTTCCTAAAACTGTCAGAATCAGAATCAGAAAACTTTATTGATCCCGTAGGAAACTGCTTATGCCACAACTGCACAGACATGACTGCAACGACAAGAATAATATAAAACATAATCGAAACATAAAGTCAAATTAAAATAAAGCTCTTTGCTATAAACACTGTGCTATATCTACCAACTGTATATATAAATACTAGAACTATAGGTATGAATACCATAGACAACTAAATAAAATTACTGCTAAAGTCATTCACTAATTACACGAGTTGTTCTTTAAACTGAGTCTGTTATTGCACTTAGTAGTAATATAAGTAGTGATATGGCACATGATAATACTATTGTATACATTAAACTGTTAATGATGATATGCAAGTCTTAGAGAGATTTCCTAACATCTCCACATGGTTTCAGGTGAGTGTGTGAAGATTTAGGCCTGTAGTAGGCGTTATGCTAATGGGTGTACATGAACTTACATTACTCGTTAGCTACATGAGCATCATGGCTAAAAGGAGCAAACTTCAGACACCAAACATGTCAAAGCTGGTTGTGTTTGGGGTGGTGGATACTGGGGGCCTACTTAGATTTTTTGTTAAACTGTCACTTTAAGGCCTCTCCTTGGTGAAGGGGATAATTCGTTTTTGGAGCTGTTTTGATAGAAATGGAGCCATT
>JBBPCX010096654.1:0-23808 GCA_037974365.1 Hydrocynus forskahlii
TCTCTCTCTCTCTCTCTCTCTCTCTCTTTCTCTCTCTCTCTCTCTCTGTCTCTCTCTCTCTTTCTCTCTCTCTCTCTGTCTCTCTCTCTCTCTGTGGTTTTCTTTCTCTCTCTTTCTTTCTCTCTCTGTCTCTCTGTGCCCCCCCTGTCTGTCAGTCTGTCTCTCTCTCTCTTTCTCTCTATCTCTGTCTCTCTCTCTCTGTGGTTCTCTTTCTCTCTCTTTCTTTCTCTCTCTGTCTCTCTGTGCCCCCCCTCTCTCTCCCTCCCTCCCTCCCTCTCTCTCTCTGTCTGTCTGTCTCTCTCTCTCTCTGTGGTTCTCTTTCTCTCTCTTTCTATCTCTGTCTCTCTGTGCCACCCCTCTCTCTGTCAGTCCGACTGTCTCTCTCTCTCATTTGTGTTTTTTTTTTTCCAAAAGCAAAGCTCTGGAAAAAAGCATCTGTGACAGTCAGCCTCTGTTGGTTTGAGTGGGATATTTAACAGTATCAGTCAGAACAGGTTAGATTGCAGACCACTTCGCAGCACACTCTCCTAAAGGTCTTTCAATACATTCTCTGCTGCTAGTTCTAGTTTGCATTTGAAACCTGAAAGCTTTGTCCTGCCAAAGTGAGCTTGAAGTAAAGCTGAAAAAAAGAGAAGGTTTTAGTGTAGCACACTCTGATCATATTTCTTACCGCATCTTACACAATAAACTGTGTGAGCACTTGCAGCATAAGTCTTTGGTTACCTATAGGTATAATTTCTAGGCCACCGAGATCTGTTATGTAACTGCACAGAATCAGATTATCCAAGCACAGGCTTTATGTGCAGCACATGCCTATATGCAGTAGCTTATTTGGAACAGAATGTACTTTTGCGGGTATAGTGGTTCTGGAGCTCTTTAAATTATCTCAGCAAGGAGGTCTAGCAGTCCATCTTAGGCTTCCTGCTGCTAATAGTGAAAACCACACCAGTCATTCATAACATTAAAACCATCTGCCTAATATTGTATAGGTCCCCATTGTACCACCAAAATACGCAATACACGGACAAAAGTATTGAAATGCCTGACCATTGCACCAACAAAGACTCGTTTTAGTATCAAGCTAGTGGCACTAATTGTGGCAGTTGTGAACTGTTATTTGAAGACTTTTAAACTGTCTGTGATATTTTGCATGAAGCCTAAGAATTGTGAACCATGTGTTCAGTGTAAGAAAACCTCTAAGATAATTCAGCTTGGACCCCTGGTGGTAACAGCTCTAGGGTAAGGACAATGCACATGAATTTCTATAGCCTGAACCTATAAGGCACATTGTACACTAAATGGACAAACGTTTTGGGACGCCTGGCCATGATACCATCTAGGGGCTTTAATATGGAGTTGCCCACAAAAAGCCATCCAAGAATGACTTTGGAGTGTTTCTGTGGACATGTGTGCCCATTCATTCTTAAGAGCATTTATGAGGTGCCATCTTACCCGGTGCCATCATTTCCCCAGGTAAGCGATGCATGCACACCCAGCTGTCCACATGATGCACCAGAAAATGTAATTTTTCTATGAATCCATGGTCTAGTTCTGATGCTCATAAGCCCATTGGTGTTTTTGGCTATGGACAGCAGTCAGCATGGGCACTCTGACCAGTTTGCAGCTGCGTAGCCCCATACACAGCAAACTGTGCTGCACTGTGTGTTTTAACACCTTCCTATCATAGCCAGTATTAACATTTTCAGCAATTTTTGCTAAGTAGCTCGTCTGCGGGATCAGACCAGGTGTGCTAGCATGTGCATCAGTGACTTTTGGGTGTCCATGACCCTCTCACCAGCTCACAGGTGTCCTTCTCTGGACTTATTTTGGTAGAGACTTAACACTACATTACAGGAACATCCTACAAGACCTGATGTTTTTGAGATGCTCTGATCATGTCATCTAGCCATTACAATCTGACCCTTTGTCAAAGTCAGTCCGATCTTTATTTTTGCCAATTTTTCCCACTTCCAACTTGATGATGACTTGCTACCTAAGTGTCCATTCACTTGCTGCCTGATTTCATCCCTTGACAGATGCAATTCAAACTCATTCTAATCAGAGTTATTCACTTCAGCTGTCAGCGGTTTTAACATTCTGACTGATCCATGTATGTAACAGCTAGCAACGTGTCTGTATTCAGTATCTGGCATTTTAAACATTGGGTCTAAAAATGATTCACCGTTCTTGTGTGCATGATAAGAAGTTGGATAGGCAGGGCTCACCAACAGAGAACTGACTCAAAATCAGTGTTGTTACTTAAATCAACCCAGAAAACTTTCAGAAAACCTTCAGAAACATTATGCAATTAACATTTGTCATCTAAACCACGGACTCTGGTCCCAAGCCCTGTCTGATGTATTGAGAGATTGGCCATGGCAGATACCATAGTATTTTGACAAACAGCCAACTGGAACTCTCACATGGGTTTGGAAGAAGATTCCTCACGTAAAAAGATTTTACTTTACAAAACATTTTAGCCTCATAACTGTAAAAATGGAAAACTAGTTGATGAACTTGGACTCTTTATGGGTTTTGGGTTTTGGTGAGTCTTGAACTAACCTGCATGATGTGAAATTTCATATTTAAACTTTCATACAGTCATTCATTTTTACTTGAAAAACTTGAAAATGCCAGCTTTCGTATATTAACTTTCACTAAACTTAAGAACTGATTTTGTTTCAAAGATAAGATCATATCATATTCCTTAGTTTTTTAAGGCATTGATAATGTTTGATTGTAGACAGTAGATTAAGTGAGGTAGATCAAATATCTTATGGTTTGTTCCTTGTGTTACTAAGTTCCGTGAGAAGGGAACATGACCTGCTAGGAAGGAAGCCGTTAATGGCGATCCAGACACAGACTACGTGATAGACCTGCCGTCAGTGTGGTGCTGAGATGAAGGCAGTTATGAACTTTTATGTTGGGTGCGTGCATGACAATACAAATTCATTTAGCAAAAGTGGAATGTCCATGAGTTGAGAGGATTGTTTTAGGCGCTGTTTCATATCTGCTATGATGCAGAGGTCTGAAAATATGCCCCGAGATATCATGTGTTAAAAGATTTAGAGATTTCTCTCATCAGATCAGAGAATTTACTGTCTCAGGACACTGACTGTAAATCAGATACTTTCCTGGAACTCATATATCTTCTGAAACGTTGGAGCCTAAACTACATTCATATAGAATCCATGTGCTCTGCACTCAGGGCCATAAAGATAAAAATTTAGCAGAAATTTTACCCATTCCGCCACCTCATTACTCTCTTCTCTTTCTTCTCCTCCTTTATAATGTTAATTATGTAGCTCCATTCATTTATGTTAGTGTCCTTTAACTGACTTGACTTCAGTATCACTGTTCAGTTTTACTTAGTTAATTATATAACTAGTTATTTTCAGCTAAAACACACATCAAAGACTACAAAGTAAATGAATTGTTAGTTTCACATATGCTTTTATGGTTCAATTTGTATTATTTTATGTTTTCATGTTTTTTAAATTGACACGAAGCTGCAGAGGGCTGAATCACCCATTCACTGTTGTATTACTCACAACATTAATCACTATGTGCAATAGCACATTTTGGCCAGAATGATGTAAAGCATATTGAACTCTGGACCACTCTGGCAGTCTAACTGACTGAATCTGGCTTTGGTGGATGCCAGACGAACACTGTCTATCAAAAAACATAGTGTCAACTATAAAGTTTGCGATAGGCCCCTTGGTTCCAGTAAAGAGTAACATTAACGATGCAGCATACCAGCCCCTTTTAGACAATTACATGCTTCCAGCTTTGCAGCAACGCTTTTGGGGAAGGCCTTTTCCGGCTTCAGCATTACTATACCCCTGTGCACAGAGTGAATTTGGTGAAGAGGAATTACACTGACCTGCATGTGGCCCTAACCTCAACCCAAGTGAGCACCTTTGGAATGATTTGATTGTGAGAAACATTCATTGAGAGCCAGATCTTGTCATCCGACATCAGTGCCTGACACTCTCAAATTTTATAGAAAGCTGAAAAAGGGGGGGTCAACTACATACTTATGCATATGGTTTTCAAAACAGACATCCAACAAGCCCATATAGGTATGATGGTCAAGTGTCCTCATACATTTGGTTGTAAAGTGTATATCATATGTTATACAATAGAACGCGTGTTGCATATAATATATGGACAAACAGTCTTAGGACACACCTCTTAGATATTGCATTTAGATCCTTTTCTGACTGTGCATGACTGTGCCCCAGTGCACAAAACAAGCTCCATAAAGACATGGTTGGATGAATTTGGTATGGAAGAACTTGTCTGGCCCACACAGAGTCCTGACCTCAACCCCATCCAGCACCTTTGGGATGAACTGGAACGGAGATTGCGAGCCAGGCCATCTCATCCAACTTCAGTGCCTGAACCTCATAAATGCTCTACAGAATGAATGCGCAAATTCCCACAGAAACTCCAAAAGCTTGTGGAAAGCCTTCCAAGAAGAGTGGAAGCTGTTATTGTTGAAGGGGCCCAAGTCCACATTAAAGTATCTGTATTTGAATGCACTCTTTAAAGGCCCTGCTTTTGTCCATGTAGTGAAAATGTATCTGTACATCATAACAAAGTCAGAATTGCTCTGGAGAGCTTGGTGTCTCATGCAGAGCTAAACATAGCATATTCATGGAGCATTTACATATTGGCCTTAGAAAGAAAAAACCTTGGAAGCTTTATATTATTCGAAAAGTTCTTTAGACTTTAAAAACCTTCATCGAACACTGTAAGGTTAGTTAGGCAGATTCTTCTATTGTGGCAGATCAGTGTAGATCAGAGATGCTCCTAAAACACTTTCTTCTCCTTACAGTAAGATTAGTCAGTGTTGCAGCAGAGGGCAGACAGTTTCTGCAGCTTGTTGCAAGTGTGGGCCAGATGTAAAAGTTTAGTACTCAAACAAGCTGGGGAGGCTTCCAAGAAATGAATGGCTGAGGCCAGTAGAATGAATCTGCACCCAGTACATTGTTTCTTTGTACCATATTTTAAACCGAGACTGTTCAGCAAGTGGCTTACTACAAAAAGTTCAG
Organism: Hydrocynus forskahlii; assembly: GCA_037974365.1. Taxonomy (NCBI): domain Eukaryota; kingdom Metazoa; phylum Chordata; class Actinopteri; order Characiformes; family Alestidae; genus Hydrocynus; species Hydrocynus forskahlii. The sequence continues at coordinate 5,061 of JBBPCX010096654.1, forward strand.
GCCTGGATTGAACATGCACGTTTCGAGAAAATTACATAACAATTCTGTGCACAAGACCTCCCCTGCGAGCGCCGCCAAAAAGAATCTCTCTGCACAGAAATGTGGGAAAAGCCTGTGGATGCTAACCTCTCTCATCCCACTGCCATCTTTAAAGAGGAATTTCAATGTATTTTCAAAGATCATTTATGATTTACTGAGATGTTAAGTCAAGCAGAGTAGTTTTAATGTGAAGCATTCAGATGTAACAATTTTTTTTTTACTATGTAACACCAGTGAACCTGCATGTAATGCTAAAAGTTCAGTGCCAATGCCTTCGTATGCCCCCCCTAGTGAGTCGCCACGCCCCCCCAACACACCCTAGCGTTGCTCATATGCAGGGGCGGACTGGTAATCTGTGCATTCTGGAAAAGTCCAGAACGGCTGTCTGGTGCATGGCCGTCGGCCCGAGATGTGGCCGAGATGCGCACCCCCCCCCCCGGGTATAGTTCACGATCGATACTGGCCCCCATAGTCAGTTAGATGCCAGCCCGGTAGGTCCGCTCTGACGCCGGCCCTGTAAAAATTATACAATCATTGTAATTAAAAGTTTTCTTTGGGTACTATGTTGCAAAACACCCGCAAAATGAAAAAGTCAGAAGACATGCTTAGGTTCGCTGGCCTCTTTTCACTGTGAAGTGTTTCACTTGAGTTTTTACACAATCAGCATGTTTCTACACAATTCATCATTCCACATCAAACCACTTTAAATGACTGTTTAGATTTCAGTGATTGAGATATGCTGAAATCTTTGACAAAAAAATATTTCATTTAAATTATTTAAGTATGAAGCAAGTTTGAATAACAAATTTAAATGACCTTTTTAACTGCATCTATTGCTTTATCCTGGAGAAAATTTAATACAGGCTAATACAGGCTATTGAAAATAAATAACTGGATGAGAAGTAAAACTGTAGCTTTGGTGGGAAGCAGGGAGAGGAGGAAATGAAGTGCTAAATTTTGATTTGGTCTGACAAAGAAATCAAAAGTGAACTTGATAAAGCATGCAAATTCTGAAATGTATAACATTTTCTGAGAGGAAAAGAAAGAGATGATAAGAGAGGATGGGCACCTGAAGATAAAAAAAAACTGCTGCCAGAAAAAGGGGCGCATTGATTAATAAAAATAAAATGAGCACAGTCACAGCAGTAGTAATTGTCATAGCAGAGGCAGTCTTTACCACAACACAAACAACACAACTGCATAGGACTCTGAAGGTTGGGCGGGCCTGCTGGCCCCAAGTCAATGGCTGAAGCAATGAATAAATTTAAGAAACACATTTTTCATTTGTCACAGATACTCTGGAAAGCAACACTTAAACAATTGTGTACTGGCACAGAGAAAGGGAAGAAAAAACTGAAAAAAAGGATAGGAAGGAAGTATTGGACAGTTAGTGAGTCATCAGACAAAGCTTTTGGCCTGGTGGTTAGGGAGTTGCCCGTATGATCAGAAGGTTGTGGGTTTGAATCCCAGGATTGTTAGTGGCACCACTGAGGTTTCCTTGAGCAAGGTACCGTCCCCACAAACTGCTCCCTGGGTGCTGTGTTCCTGGCTGCTGTGGTGTGTTCACGTATGACAAATGGACACTTTACACATAGATTAAACATAGAAAGTCATAGATTTTGCTGAGGCAAAAGCAATAAGGTTGAATTCTCAAGTAGAAGATGTTTCATTGTGTTTGCATTAAAATAAAATCAGTTAAAATCTTTGATTGGGGCCTCTTACAGCCCAAGCAAAAGCAAATTCACCCCTTTCCACTTTGCCCAGGTGACCACTGAGTGGGCAGACTTTTTATACTCACAATGCAGCAGCTCAACATTCGATACCTCAAGCTTCAACATTAAGGTAACGATAAAGACCGGAACTTGCATATTTCAAAGTCTATTTGCTATGTTATCTGCTGAGCCTGTTAACCTGTTAGCTTTCTCCAGTTAACATCACAGAGAAAATAGAACACAAGAGAGACAGCAACCAGCTAACACAGTGGGTATATATAACTGTTAATATATTTTATTTGTTCTTCATAAATTTGGATATAGGACAGAGGCACTGTTTTTTGGCCAGTTTCTTTTTAACTTTGACCCAGACATAAGCTTTTAAATTGAAGCAGCAGTATGGATTGTAGTAAATAAAACATTAAAAGAAAGAAAAAAGGTTTAATAGTGCTAAAAAAAGGCTGTTTAGTCAGCATTCCCTTACAGTCTGATGTGGACTATGAATGAAACCAGAGTGCAAGCGGGAAGGCATCCCACCTAGCCCAGTGGAGAAATCAAAAACACTCCACAGGTCTTAGTGTATGGTTGGAAACAGAGATGGGGAGAGAGAGAGAGAGAGAGAGAGAGAGAGAGAGAGTAAGAGAGGGGGCTAATGCACATAGCACACATGGCATAGCTTAATTTTACAGAGCCTCTGTGGGTTACTGGTATAGCAGCCTGCTGATGTTCTGATGAGATTACTGGGAAGGGGAAGAAACAGACTAGAGGACTGCTGTGGGAACATAACTGCCAGGAGCAGGATTTGCAACTCTAAAACCAGATTCCTGCATGACCATCACACTGCATGTCCATGTCCAGCAGTGTGTGCTGCTGTGCTCAGCTGCATAAGGTAATTTATAACAGTACAGAGCTTAACTGAGTCTGCACAAAGGCCCACACTTTGGTTCATCGCTCTAAACATTGGGATGAATGTCTAAACATTCATAGACACCAACTTATCTAACATTTATTTTAAAAATCAAGAGAATTAATGAGAAGTTAGCCCCCCTTGCTGCAGCATCAACCTCTACTCTTCCTCTTTGTAAAGCTAGATGTTGGATGATTAGTTCAGATTACTGACACCACTCCAACTCATCACACCAGAGAATGTAATTTCCATTGCTTCATAGCTCAGTCCCAGGGGTCTTTAAACCCTTCCAGTCGATGCTTGGCTTTGGGCATGGGGACTTTATATTGTTCATCTGCCCCATGTTGTTGTATTCTATTGGCAATACTTTTCCACTGATCAGTAAAGTTTTCTGATTCTGATTCTGCTTTGCAGGAAAAAAGCTCAAAACGTAGATTCCACATCTGTGGACAGAGATCCTCCACTGGTGCAATATGTGGACAAAAGTATTTGTACAAACCTTTCAGTTACTGAATTCTGGTGACCCCCTTACTTCCAGTGTGGGGCGATATTAATGCTTCAGCATACCAAGACATTTTGGACAACACCAGGCTTCCAAATTTGTGGAGACCATTTGGGGAAGGATCTTTTCTATTCCAGCGTGTCTGTGTCCCAGTGCACAAAGCGAGCTCCATAAAGAGACGGTTAACTGACACTCACCCTACATGTGTACAACGGAACACTAATTACATCATGTGTTTGGATCCTCTTGGGCATGTAGTGTTTCACAGTAGGTACGAAATGATTCATAGTTATAACTGAATAAAAAGTCTGAAAATGAAGCCAAGGGTTTCTTTAGGCAAGAGTAGGGTTGGCACCCCACACTGATTCACTGATACTGAGCTACTGATAACCGATTTTGAATGCATGGGTATTTTTCACTCCAATCTGTCATTCCATTACTTGTAGTTTTTCTTAATTTACACAAGCAGCAGTCAGTGTTTTACTGGTGTGTAACCACACAGGGGACCATGGCATCAGAAGCATTATCTTATGTACTTCATTGTAATTTAATGTTTATTCACTGTGAACTTGTTTTACACCAAGTCAGTTCAGTTTTCTTATGGATTTAACACTTTTAAACCTTCACATCGGGACTGATGCACTTTTTTTTTTAATTTAACTTTGAATATAAAAAGACAAAGAGGAAGAAGGAATTGATGCATTGCGTGGCAGTAAGTTGACAAAGCAAGCACGGCTAAGAGTTGCAGACACAGAGTAACAGCTCATTTAATTAGGAACATTCAGCAAACAGAGCAGCACAAAGAGATTCACAGTCTCAAAGGAACTTAAGGTCTACAGTATGTGTGTGAGTGTTTCAACTAGAAGCTCTGATCATTGCAATAATTCAAGAGCAACCATCAGCTCTGAAGAATGAATGTATTAGTGTAGCTGTTTACATTTTCAAAGCATAAACCTCAGACTGGGTGTGAAGTGAAAAGGCCATGCGGCTTTGTAGTCCCACTCTAAAACAAATGAAAGCTCTCATAGATATACAGTTTATGTTGCTGTAAAATACCTATTATTTTGAACAAAAAAAGATGAATAATAAAAACATTTATATTAATTTATCAGTCAGGCGCTGTTTCCTCACACATCCAAGGTTGGTAGTTTGAGACCGGGTGCTGGCCAAGTTCTCCTCGTGGTGGCGTGGGTTTCCTCCAGGGTCTCTGGTTTCTCTCACAGTCCAAAGACATGCATGTCAGTCAATAGAGGAGTCTAAATTGACCAAAGTTGTGACCATGGTGGGTTCCTATCTCGCTATAACTGTTAGCCCGGGGATAGGCTCCGGGTATCTGTGACCCTAGTGAGGATTAAGCAGTTACAGAAAGTGAGTGAGATTTATCAATCATTTTGTCCCAATTTATGGATTTTTCAGAACTGCTGTCTCGCTATTGTCCTGTATCACTGTCAAAAAGGTAAGCTCACTTCAGCTGTACATGTCTGTATTGCCACTAAAACTATATAATTCTGAATAAAGGGCCCTTGAGAAAAAAAAACTCATCCTCTTCTGGGATGCACTGACTGAACAAGGCTTTCTCAATACTCAAAACAGTAATTGTTGGATAAACTTAAGGCATCTTGCGGGCTTAACTCAGATTTTAACAGAGAACCCAACAGCAAGACACCAATCCAAACATATGCTTACCTTGTGTTAGCCAGGGATCGTCAGAGGGGCTGTGATGTAAACCACTCATAATATAGGCCTCCTGAGTGAGGCCTCTCCAGCTAGACACAAAAGGACTGTTAGTATTTTTGGAACATTCTTCTCCTCTGAAAACATAATGTAATAGTTTTCACTGTGGCAGAAGCTGAGATTCATAAATCATGGCGTGCCAATGAAACGACAGTGGGCAGATGGGCAATTGAAACAGTCCTATGACTTCCATTCTCTTTCCCTGTCCCCTGTCTTTGAATATCTTTGTTTTGTCTTGTTTTGTTTGTTTGGTTACAACACTTTACTCCCCCCTTCTAGCAGCATTAACATATTTCAAACAGCCCACCCTCAAACATCCACCCCAAAGCTTCTGGGAAAACAAATATGTTTTCGTTATGTAATATACTTACAGTGCACATGTTCGCTTCAAATTTACACATAACATCTTTTGATACCACAAATTAAGAACAGGCACCATAAAGTACTAAAATTAATTCTTTAATGCAAAGCCGTTGTAAGCAATTACAGCTTCGCAATGTCAACAGTAAGAATTATTTGTCTTTTCACAGCACTGTGGATCAACATTGGCCCATTCCTCACGGCAAACTGTCTTCACTCATTATGAGGGTTATGAGGGTTTCTCTGCTGGAGTTGTACTGTCTGAATATCCATACATTTTCAAGTCCATTCAAATCCGTAGATTGGTTAGGCCATGCAAGCACCATTAGCTTTTATAGGAACTCAGCCTTTAGTTATTTCATCTGCATGTTTGGAGTTGTTGTCTTGTTAAAAACGTTCATCTTCTCTCCTTTCTTGGCTGATGAGATTAAATTCTCCTTTAACATCTCCCAGTATGCTGATCCATTCATGTTTCCCACGTTTCTTAGTATCATTTACAGAGAAGTAGCCCCAAGTCATGATGCTTCCACCTCCATACTTCACTGTGCTGAATTATTGCCAAAGACATGCATGTCGTATGGACTGGATTGCTCCTAGGTGTAGGTGTGTTTGCCGGTGTGATGGACTGGTGACCTGTCCATTGTATTTCTTTTGCCTTGAGATTGGTGAGATAGACTCCAGCACCCCCTGCAATCATAGTGTGGAGTAGTTCAGCAGTTCTGACTATCTGCCTTCCTGCCAGTGGAGTAGTTTTGCATGTGGTCTATACAAAGACTGCTGGCTTCTCTCTTACCTTCCATTTCATTAGTCTGAGGGAAATCTTGCACAGCATGTCTGAATATTTTTCAAACCTTCAAACTTGTTTTTTCAGTATTAGTAGTACAAAGTCAAACGGCATTGTATGCGTACATGTGTAATGTATATTTGCACTAGAAGAATACTGAATAACCCAAACAAAACTGTCTGACTACCTGACTCTTTGCACTGTACATCATTTAGAAGCAAGTAGTCTTTAAAATGAAAAATCTTACTTTCGGGACTATTGTGGCACCCCAGTAGGAGGCGAGTAGGCATGTCGTTTCTTGTTGGAGTTTTTCAGTAAACTTGAAGGATTTTTTCCAAACACTTTTACTGATTTTACTATCACTTTTATTTGAGTGAATTAACAATACAGTTACAGTATTTTTACTAATGCAGGGAATTCCAGGGCTCTTTCTAACCCTGCAAGACAACATGTCCTTCTCCCTCCTGCAGATGAGAGTAAGCAGCAGGGCGAGTTGACACAGTTTGTTCAGACATTGGAACAATGGTGGTTTTGTGGATGTTCTGTGTTTATCAGTGCGAGACACTCTCCATGTCCTGCTGGGCACATTCTGAGTGTGCTGTCACAAGAGAGCCACCAATATCCGTGACACGCTAGCAGCCATAGGCCTGCACTGTTATGCTAACCTGACTCTTTCTCTCTTTTTTCCAGTGACACAGAGTGGATTCTGCTCTGAGGCCCTCGCATCATGTGAAGCGCAGTACCTTTTGTCCTCTGGGTCTGGCTTGAATTTACTTGTTTGGGATCTAATCAGATTATTCAGATTATTCAGATTATTATGCATGCAAACCCGCAAACAAAAGAAAGTGACATTCAAAGTCTATAATGGGCATGCAATGAGGCGTGATGCCGGTGGCCTGGCACACACACACGCACACATCCCTGAACACATGTACATTATCAGTCAAAAGTTTGGGCTTATTTATTGCTTTCCTTATTTGTCCTATTTTCCACATTTTTTTGGCAGTGACGTCGAAACTGCACAATAATACACACTGAACTATGTAGCGTAACAGCCAAAAAGGTGTTAAAGAAATCATAACTACAGGAGAAGCCAAAAACCTGCTTTACTTGGAATATAAGTTAATGGAAAAATGTTTCATTATAAGTCTCTTTGGACCATTCCTATTGTCCCATTCATCACACAATATGAAGGTCATCTGCCATGTTCAAATGAAAAAACAAAAAGAGAAGAACAAAATGGAAATACATGGTTTGCAGTGAATCAAGTTTGACTTATTTGATCCTAAATGAGAGAAGTGGAGAAAGTAAACTTTATTAGAATGTTTTTTATTACTTATGATAACATTCATTCTCAACGTGCGGTCAAAGAATGTTCCAAAACTCATACATTTGTACAAATCCTTTGCAGTGTAAATGCTAATGCGTCCTGCAGCATCCCTGACAAAGACGTCATAGAAAACTACATCACATGGCAGCATGCCAACGTTCAAATGGAGAGGAGCTGTGTAAAATGAACCATTTGAAGCGAACATAAGGCAACAACATCAAGTCTGTAAGGGACTTGGTAACTTTCCCGTTTTACAATGAGATTAATAAAGTGTGTGAGTGTCCATTGTTTTGCACCGCAGAAGGAGAAGTGTTGGATTCTACTGTAGAATAGTTTCAAATAATGGTTTAAGGTTAAAGTAAACTGCAGATGTAATGTGTTACAGTACGGTGTAACTGTGAGATTAAGCCTATCTTGTGGAAGTGATGTAGACAGTAAAAAATCACCTGGAGTAAACAGTGATGTGTCTTGACTATCCACTCGTGAGCTGATTGCCCAAGGTGAATTTTAAAACCGAGTGTAAACAGGGCCTTGGTCTACTATCAAACTTCGGCACTACAGCCATGAAAAAAATAAGAGAGCGCATCATTTTTTTTCTGGTTATTGCGTTTGTAATTTGTGGGAGTGTGTCCGTGTAAAATGTGCATGTCACTATTGTTCTATACACTACTGACCACGCTTGATTCACAAAGCAAGTTCCATAAAGAAATGATTGGATGAGTTTGATGTGGAAGAACTTGACTGGCTCCCACAGAGCCCTGACCTCAGCCCCATCCAACAGCTTTGGGATAAACTGCAATGGAGATAGTGAGCTAGAGCTAGACCTTCTCATCCAACATCTGTGCCTGACCTCATAAATGCTCTACAGAATGAATGTACACAAATTCCCACAGAAACTCCAAAATCTTGTGGAAAGTCTTCCAAGGAGAGTGGAAGCTGTTATAGCTGAAAAGGGGGACCAGCTCCATATTAAAGTCTCTGTATTTGAATGCAATGACATTAAAGTCCTTTTTGGTGTAATGGTCAGGTGTCCCAATACTTGTGTCCAGGGTTCTTCTAATTGTAGGTTTCTTAATTACATTATGACTCAACATAACTAATGATGTGAAAAAATATAATGTGGAAAAACTTCGAACTTCAACTTTGTTGTGAAGATACTTGTGAACGTAGTTTCAAAATAAACTTTAAGCTCATTGTGCTTCTAGGAGAGGAAGGGAAAGAAATTGGAAACGAGAAAGCGGCTGTAGCTTTTAGCGCGTCCTAATTATCTGAGTAATAGCAAAGAAACACATTAACAGTACAATCATTATTATGAAAAATCTTTGGCTCGCGAGAGAACTCGATGAACCTCTTCGACGTGCTACAACAAAAAGCAAGTTATGCAAGCTTGTTTCTGCTGCAGAATCAAATGAAAAAACATTTCTGTGTGCTATGTGTCGCTGTGTCAAGCTGACCCAGTCTGTACAACTGAGGCAGCTTTTGTTCTTTTCTTGATGAAAATCCTAAAGAAATGTCTTGCATGCCACTTCCAAAAGAGCTGATGCCTAGCAGCATCGTTCTATTCGTTGCTCTGCTTCCCACTGATGCAAGTTCACCATCTGAATTCATGTCTTGAAGAATATGTAAAAATATAATCAAACAAGCGGTAGTGGAATTACTGCACAAGCACGAAACACCCTTACTTGAGACTGGTCCAAAACCACAAAGAAAAGCCAAACATATATATATATATATATATATATATATATATATATATATACACGTATATACACACACACACAAATATATATACATACACAGGGAGTCCTTGAGTTATGACACAGATTAAGTCAAGTAGTCATTTCTACCATATAGACACAGTACATAGTAAAAACAAAACAACGTTCCTCCAGGACCATGGTGCAACAGAACAGAGCCGAACACAAGACCACAAGATCCGTTCCTAGGACAGTGATGTAACTCGAATTTTGGTGTTAGTTGAAACACACCCTAGCCTAAGTCACTGACCAATCCTAACACCGCTGTTAAATCATAATCTAGAAAAACACGACTACGCCAAAGAAAAAGGAAAAGTACAGATATGGGTACAGAAAAACCCGTATCTGCACTGTACAGTTTCCACTGAACTCCTGCAGTGCTAGAATGTAAAATATCAATGTTACCCCCGTACAGACTGTACTGTAATTCATGCACAAGTGTTTTCTTTGGTAGGCACTGTCGTTTTCTTTGGTATAAGCAGGTAAATACAGTAATAAATTCATTTAATTTACAGTAATAAAAATGCAGAAGAACAAAGGAGAACAAAATGAAAAACACGGGAACACTCGAGATGCTCCATAGGGGAAATTCTGGACTGCAGCTGCGTCACAGCCAATCGTAATAATGAATAATAAAAATGAGAAAATAAATAATGTTCTCGGATTGATTACTTTCAAACCTCCTGCCTCTGAGTACAACGGTATTTCACCATCCCAAGACCCGCTTTCTTTGTGTTCTCTGGACAGTACCAAAACATTTATAGTTATATTTTATGTGGAAATGTGGCTGAATTTACATCACTACTTATGTTACAAAATTAGTGAATTATAAATTTAGCACTAAAATGCATGGAAAACTATATATTGCTATGAAAAAAGCTGTGATGTCCGGGTCTCATCCGCCACACCCCCTTGTCCTCGTGCTGGTTGTTTATGTCTGGGCTCATTCCGTTTAGGTGCGTCTGACTGTTTTAATAACCACCACGCCCAAACATAAACAACCAGCACGAGGACGAGGGGTGCATGGCGGATGAGGCCCGGACATCACAAAAGCAAAAAAAAAATGTGGAGGATATCTGCAGTTTCCAGGAATGTGCGGGGGTTTCAGCGAACAATTATTAGTTCGGCTGTCTTTTTATTTTATATATAATACAGAAAAACCTTAGAAATACTTAAAACAAATCACAGCAACACAGATTCGCTGCATCCTTTCCAAAAAGTTTTGGAAATAACTTGTGTCCAACCCCCCTAGCTCCTTTTCAAGCAGGCAGACAGTTTTGTCTTATTTGCTCAGTGCTCATTTTGAACTTGTTGGTCCAGCTCATCCCATACACACAAACATAAGAGAGAGAGAGAGAGAGAGAGAGAGAGAGAGAGAGAGAGAACGAAAGCGATAAAGAAAAGAGAGAGAAGGAGAGAGGGATTCAGTCGATAGATGTACTGATTCAGTCATGATTTGAGTAAAATAAAAAACAAAGTTACTGAAAGTGAACCAGATTTTATTATTAGTCTTGGATTACAATCGAAATTTCAGAGGAGACTCCACAGCAAATCCCACTCAGCAAAGTATTCTGTTTTATCTTGCTCTATGAATCTGACAAGTAATATTTTGTAGATAATACTGAGACACAGGGAACAATTTTCCAGCACAAAATGTTTTATTAGCCTTGTGGTATGGCACTCACACGACCTCTGACCAGGGATGCTCAGAAATGGCCATAAATATTGCTAACAGGTCAGCACTGAACTTTAAGTGGCCCCTTTAGCACTTCTCTGTTAAACATCAAAAATAACACTTCACATTTCTGTCTGGTTTTAATAACTCCCAGAAGAATGAGTTTGAGAGCTTTCTTGCAGACACAGGCCACTGACCACTCTTTAACCACACTCTGGCCATTTTACAGACTGCAAGCCGGACATGGCTTAAAAGCTTGCAGACCACACAGCTGAGCCTAACCATAAAATGTGCCAACTTAGGAAGAGTTTGTACTTTGTATAGCATGTGTAATTTATATAATCGTTGATGTCAGATCTAAACATTTTTATCTTTCCTTTCTTATGCTTTTTGAAATTGCTAGCTGTCCTCAAAGTCAAGAGAGACTTTGAGTGACCATCAATGAATTCCTTTTAACTTTACTTACACTAAAAGGTTAAAACACACAGTAGCCCTGTAATATATGTTTTAAATTTTGCTGTTCAAAGTATTCAACATAAATCATGGCTATGACTAGGAATCTATATACATTCTATCAATTGATGTGTGTGTGTGTGTGTGTGTGTGTGTGTGTATGCACTGTGTCAGCATTGTCCTTTGTACCATTTCATGCTATTCAATAAAAAAAGCTTGAAACACTGGGGTATTCTAAAACTTTTGACCAGTAGTGTATGCATGTACACAGATTCAGTCGAAAATGATGATGAAAATGTTTGGCAAATGTTGTTTTTATTCTGCAAATAAAATATATTATAAACCCACTACTAAAAGAAAACCTCATGAAATACATTTTATTCCCTCTTTCACTAAAAGAACAATGCTGAGTCATCTCTTGTAATGTTCTATGAGATTTGGATGCACAGAAGAAGCGATCTCGACCAGTCCTCAGAATCTCACCAGATCTTGCAGAGCTCTGGTTCTTCTCTTGTGCACTCTCCTCTTGAGCTCAGCCTACAGGTTTTAAATTAGATTTAGGCCAGGGGACTGGCATGGGATGGATATTTCTGAGTGTGTCGTTGTCCTGCTGGAAGATCCAACCATGGCCACATTTTTGCTTCTTAGCAGAGATTTGGATTTAAAATCTACAGGTACTCTCTGGAAGACAAAATGCCATGTATGAAGCAATAGTCAAAGAGCTCAGTTTCTGTTTCGTCTGACCACAGCACACCATCTCGGTTAAAATTAAAGTGATGTCTGGCAAACTCCCAGTGCACAGACAGGAAATACTTCTTTCTGGAATACCTTTCAAAAGGGTGTTTGCATAGAGGTTTGGGCCCTGGGTCACCTCAGTTTTACACCCCAGTGAAATGACTGCTTTTTTACAAGCAAGGGTGGCAATCATTTTGCAGGCCAGTGGATCCTTGGCGGTGAAGTGGGGGTTTTGCTTTGCACAGCTGACGTATAAGCAGTTTTTTTTCTGAAATTTGGACAGCGAGATGTTGTCTTGATTTTGTCTTGACATTTCTCATTAACTTCAGTTTCTTCGGCACTTGGCTTGTACCAAGGCCTAATGAGTCAAACAAGCTTTTAGGAAAAAAAAATCAATAAATACTTACATACATTCATACATACATACATTCATACATACATACATACATACATACATAAACAAATAAGTAAATAAAATTGGTGGATCAAAGAGTCCCCGACCCTTTCAACATGTCATGTTTTATTAAATGATATTATATCATATACTATTATCTAAGCAAATAAATGATGAGTGCGGATAATTTGAAGAAATGTGCCATATTTAAACTTGTTGCATGCAGATGTTGTACTCTTTTCATAACAAAACATACCGTGTGACCCGGGGTGCCCATACAATTGCATATATAGAGTGCTACATACTTCATACCTGGCTTATTGTTTTTTACAGTTACTTTATGCAAGTTTAATACATACAGCATGTCATAACTGAAGAAGTGTGCCAAAACGCACCTCCATGTTGGACTGGACCCCTGAAGGAAAAGATTGGTACCATGTTCCAGATTGCCAGATCCTTACATGAGGCAAAACAGAGCCAGAGTGAGCAAACCTCTTGCAGTTTCTTGCAAAGTCATAGCTGTACTGCTGTTAAGACTATAATTGCTGTTAGCTGTGCCTGCAGAAGGGGATCTGGACTCTTAATGAACACTTTCATCCAGGAAAGTTTCATTTTAATGCCAGACAGAGGGCTGCAATTTATGGTAGACTTTAGATAAATGCTTCTTGTAAAGTTAAATAACAGGAGGTATAGTCGTATGCTTGGTTAACTCATGGGCCTGCACCTTTATTAACTCATGAAGCCTTGTTTGAATTGGAAATTTGGGTCTCAAATCTCAACTGAATTTGTGTTCCAGTATAGAGATTATATAACAAATGCTACTGACTTTGTACGTCGCTCTGGACAAGAGCGACTGCTAAATGGCATAAAAGTAAACTTTGACTCGATACATATCTTGGAGATAAAGTTTATTTTCATAATCTGTGTGTACATAAACATTTTCTCTGCACCAAAAACAAATGTATAATAGAGAGACATGATACAAAGGACATATTTTATCATCTGATGGTTAGGGAGTCGCCCCTGTGATTAGAAGGCTGTGAGTGATCAGAAGGCCGTGGATCCCAGGACTGCGAGTGGCACCACAGAGGTTCCCTTGAGCAAGGTACCGTCCCCACACACTGCTCCCCAGGCGCCCCTCATTGGTGGCAGCCCCCTGCTTAACTTGGTGAAGGGGTTAAATGCTGAGAAAGAATTTCACCTGGTTCACAAGTGATTATAAGGTGCCACTTTTCTTTACTTTCACCTTACTTTACCCAAAGAAAACTAGGAGGTCTGTACACAACTCTCAATAAGGACACACAGTGTCACTGATGAACAGCACCACTCTTCTGAAGCATCAAAAACTATTTGACCGCTAAAGGTGCCCCCTGGTGGAGACTTTTCAGCCTTATAAACACAAGTGAGTCAGTCTATCAGTCTGTCAGTCGGTCAGTCAGTCCAGGCCAAAATAAATACATTTCTAGATTTTATGTGATTTTCCAAGTGAATATGCCAAAAACTGTCCCACTTTTGCTTTCGGGACAGGTGGCAGTACTGCTCATGGGACTTTGGGAGCAGCAGTGGACTGAAGGTGTAAAACAATCAACTGTTTGATTGAAACATATCAACAGAAGAATTACATTAAGGAAATGAAGGACAGTGTGATTAACATTTTTTTTTTAAATAAAAGAGAAGGGTTTTCCCCATATGTCTTTACAGCATGCATTAAAAGTAGTCTAAATGTGCTCTTAATATTTTATTCACATGCTGGAATAAATTACTGAACACACTGTGTATTCACTGTTCAGACATCAAAACTTTCTAAAAGTATTCTGCCAAACTATAACGATCACTATATCTAAATATTATTCAGAAATTAACAGACCCAACATACTATGTTAATTTAATAGAGTTGACAAATCTATGTTGTTTCAGAACCTGATCGCTTGCTTCCGCACAGCATTCAGGACTTTTATACATTTCAGCACTTGTTCTGGTGAAATATGAGTTCTGCCACAGATTCCTCGGTTTACACAGTACATTGCAATTATGCTTTTCAAGAAAACATATGAGATTTTGTAATATAAACAGTAATTAGAGTAAGAGTGCTGCATGAAGTGTTTTGCAATGAGTGTATGTGGAATATCTTGCAGCATTAGAGTCAATGCTAGCACACTGTGCTTAGAGTTACACAAGTGGTGAGATTTAAGACTACTGAGAGTCACATACAGACATTTGGTAACAGCGTGTAAGCAGAAAATAAATTGTCAGATTAAGCATGCCACTAGTCCAAGTTTAGACTCTCTGCAAGCCTCCATCTTCAGTGCACACTTCCAGTAAACCATCTTCCAATGAACAGCCTGTCCTTAGAAATCCTTTCTATAGGAGAAATCTGCATTCGGGTTCTGTTACTGTACATTTCTACATACTGCTGCCAGGAGATCAGAGGAATATTGAAGCTCGGCTTGGATACTGCAGTTTAATGGGGCTTTCTTTGATTACGTACATGGTGCAGATTCAGTGTGAGTGTAAAGGGCAGAGAAATTTACATCTGCTTCTAGTTAGGAACACTGCACTGTCTTCACAGAGCATGTGTATATGTTTGTGCGTACACGTGCATGCGTTTGTCTGTACAGTATGTCTTTACCAACAGCATGCATAAATTGGAGAGGCCAGTGTTTTTTATAGCACTTATGCATGTCGGTATGTGACTGTGCTTTACAAGACACATGCTGCCATGACACAGCGTTACAATTTGCATCGCCTCTCAACAGGTGTGTGATTTTATGAAGTTTGCTACACACAGTTGCTGTGTAAAATCTGTGAATCAGATTTGTGTGTTTGTGTGTGCACTGACATAATAAAATCCATTTGGTATTAACATACAAGCAATTTTGTCTCTCAAGTGTGTGTCTGTATGTACATATACATATATACATATATATATATACACACAACATTCATGCAGGTTTTTCCTTAACCTGACAAGCAATTTAGAAATATGAGATTTTGTTCTGGCAGAGACAATGTACATGAAAAATATAAGACAAATGTATTCACATGTCCTGACACTATTGCATTTTATTACAAGGAGATATGTGTGTGTGTGTGTGTGTGTGTGTGTGTGTGTGTGTGTGTGTGTGTGTGTAATACACTCTGTACTCTCCAGTCTAGCCAAAGGGTTCACCGAGTACATGGGGACAGAGCTGAGCTAGTATGTGGCTGTGAAAATAAGCTGGGGTGAAAGCAGGGCTTCCAGTACACACACCCACATACACGCACGCACACACACACACACACACGCACACGCACACGCACACACAATTTCTGTGTGTATTTCTCTCTCTCTTTCCAGGGCTCTGATCACCCACAGACTGCTTAGAGGGCCTTGCCATGGTACATGCAACATTTCTTTTGGGCCAGTGCAGTAAATCATTCTCATCATTTCAACAGCTTTTGTGTGCAACAGGCAGTCATTGACCAGTTTTCTGTATTAACAGTCCATTAAATAGCCATGACATTTGAATGTTTGGATGTTCACTTCAGACCAACAAATTAATCATGCTCATGACAGAATGCTGCCAGCTTTCTGATAAATAACTGCCAGATAAGGAAACAAGGACTCACTGTTGCAAACCACTGCTCTTATGGAACATCAGAAAGTAGTTGACTGCTAAAGGTTCCCCCTTGTGGTGAGCATTCAGTCTGCTAAATGTGAGTGAGTGAGTGAGTGTGTCTGAAAACTTGTATGCAGCCTGATCTATTGACTTATGTAGCTCGATATTTGACGAGATATTTAACGAGATGCCCAAAACTAGATGCCCAGTGCTGCCATGATAAGGCAGCACTTTTGCATTTTCCAGATTTGTTAGCATGCCCCCTGCTGCTAACCATCATATTCACAAATATGCTATATGTCTAAATAACATGCATATGAATGCAAGTACCCAGACATTCCCAGCAGAACATTCTGAAGAGCATCACACTCTCTCACTCACTAACTTACCTTCTGGGTATTTGGTAGAGCTTCGACCAGACGCCTTCCCAATTACTCTTTTTAGTATCTTTATTTATGTATTTTTATCTTATTACACCCATACAACAATGGGACTTACAGTTTATAACAGGGAAACACTCTGGGACATCAGAAACAACATTTCACATGTAGTTTTTGAATCTTTTAAACCGGACCCATCTTGGCCAGCAGAGATACTCTGGAGCGCAGACAACAATGGACGAGACCCAGCGACCCCGCAGTGGTGAACAAAGAGACACCGCGGGACCCGCGGCAGAGTCCGAAACAGACTGAGGAAACAAGCACATCATCCTCCTCTGCCCAGCATTCTGCTCGCTAACATCCAGTCTCTGGAAAATAAACTTGACAACCTAAGAGTGAGAGTGGCTTTCCAAGGGGATATGAGGGACTGCAACATCTTGTGTTTCACCAAGACATGGCTGACCCCCCTCACACTGGACCAAGTGGTGACTCCGTCTGACTTTTGCTCTGTGTTTCGCATGGACAGGACAGCGGAGGCTAACAAAACCGAAGGTGGGTGAGTATGCTTCTTGGTGAACACTAAGTGGTGCGAGGTAAAAAGTATCTCAGTTCTCTCTCGCTCCTGCTCATTTCATTTGGAACATCTAACCATCAAATGCTGCCCATTTTATCTGCCTCGGGAGTTCAACTCTGTTATTACCACGGCGGTCTACATTCCACCTCATGTGGACACAGGTACGGCGCTGTCTGAACTACATGATGTGCTTGGTGCGACCCAACACAAACACCCGGGTGCATCGTCCATCGGGGTTGGGGACTTCAACAAAACGAACCTCAGTCATGCCAAACTTTATTCAATACATCACATGACCAACCAGAGACGCAAACACGTTGAACCACTGTTACACGCCGTTCAAGCAAGGCTACAAGGTGGTTTTGCAGCTGGCTTTTGGAAAATCCGCCATCTTCCTCATGCTGGAATATAAACAAAATTTTCGTCACGAATCTCCAGTCACGAGGGAAGTGAGACGCTGGACTGCCGAATCAGAAGCCATGCTGGGACATATTCCGGTCATGCACAGATGACATCAATGAGTTTGCATAGGTAGCAGTTAGCTTTGTTAGCATACTTGCTGACGACATCGTTCCCACAGCAACAGTGAAGGCTTTCCCCAACCAGAAACCATGGGTTGACGGAAGCATCTGGAAGGCAGTGAACGCCTGCACCACTGCTTACAACGCTGGACTGAACACTGGCCACATGAGCGCATACAAAGAGGCGTCGTACTGTGTCCGACGTGCATTGAAGGAAGCCAAGTGGTGTTACCATGAACGAGTCGAGTCACATTTCCAACTGAGTGACTCACACCGAATGTGGAGCACACTCTTATGGATTTTAAAAGTAAGACCACTGCATCCGTATGTGCTGACTGATTTTGCCAACAAACTAAATGTGTTCTTCACCCGTTTCGAGGACAGTTGTGCTAATGCTAGCCACAAGGCTAACGAAGGCAGTAGCCAGCTGATGGAGTGCAGGGACCTCATCAGAATTGCGGAGCACGGCAGGGCACTACGGCGGGTCAACGCAAGGAATGCGCCAGGACCGGACAGCATCACCTGGCGCCTGCTGCGCCGACCAGCTGACCGGAGTCTTCATCACCATCTTCAACAAGTCTTTAGCTCAAGCTGTGGTACCGACCAATTTCAAGAGATCCACCATCATCCCAGTCCTGAAGAACAGTAATCCCTTGTGTCTGAATGATTACTGACCAGCTGCACTCACGTCGGTAGTTATGAAGTTTTTGTCATAACTACCGACGTCAAAGACCACATCACATCCTCCATCTCCAGCTTCACTGACCCACTTCAGTTCACCTACCGACGTTCTGCACTCCGCCCTCAGTCATGTGGACAAGAAACATGGGAACTGAAGTGAGATTGCTGTTTAATGACTATAGTTCAGCTTTCAATACAATAGTCCCCCATCGACTTTTCACCAAGCTGAGGGAACTGGGTCTGAATGGCTGCCCGTGTGTCTGGGTGCCTAACTTCCTCTCAGGTAGGCCACAGGTGGTGAGAGTTGGTGGCTTCGTCTCCAACAGCATCACCCTCAACACAGGAGCGCCTCAAGGATGTGTCCTCAGCCCTCTGCTTTACACCCTCTACACACATGACTGCATCAGGAGGTGGAGAACCTGACAGGTTGGTGCCAGGAGAACTTCCTCCAACTGAACATCAGCAAGACCAAGGAGCTGGTGGTGGACTTCAGCAGGAGTCAGCAGTGGTCACACCCCCCCCTCAACATCAGAACAGAGAGACTCAGGAGGAGCTTCTATCCTCAGGCTGTAAGACTCCTCAACCAAGACATGCCACCACAGCTAGTAAAC